>RJWM01045140.1:0-12931 GCA_004363535.1 Dasyprocta punctata | reverse complement strand
TCACTTCAAACTACAAAGCTGTTTCACAGCAAAACAAATGACAAGAGACTGAAGAGGCAACCCATTGAATGAGAAAATAATTTTACCAGCAAATTCTGAGACAAAGGATGACAGCTGCATCTCAGTTCATAGACTTAATTTTTTCTACATTTCTGGAAAATTTGACCACTTTTGTGTTTGTGTGGGAATGATGTCTGTGGTGATGTTCACCACCCAATGCAGCATTTCTAAACAAAAATAAAAACTTGCCCAATATTCCTGTTTGTGAACCAAATTATTCACAATCAAAAGCATTCATGGGGGAATTGACCATGCTGATACTTGGAGAAGCTCACCAACAAGTTAACTAGTCAGCCTTTCTGGTAAGCCATGCAAGCCATGCAGGGCCCAGGAAGAGAAAAGTCAGACAGTGCCTCCTGTGAGCCTACTGCCACTTGGACTGAGAATCACCAACCCCCCAACCCCCCCGCCAAACATACCATGGGTGGTTGCCTGGTTTGGAGGACAGGCTGAGTTGGTGGCAACTGAGGTACAGGGGGAGTTGAGTGCTTGTATTGTTTGACTGACTGCAGGCCTGGGGCCCTTGGTCTGAGAATCTGTAGGTAGGATAACAGTGTGCAGTATAGCAAACATGGGGAGTTTCCTTCTATCTTGTGTTTGAAACTCAATATTGTTCTTGCCGTTTTATTTTGTTATGATTAATTGTTTTGCTTTATCCAATATTCTGTTTTGATTGGTTTTATGCTGTTTTGTTTTGGTTTGATTTTGCTGTATCTGATGGAATGGACTGTTGTGAAGATAACGAGATACACTATGGTAGCCATTGTTGTTTTCCTATTGTCCTGCTTTGTAATGCTGTACCAATTGCACTGCTTTGTTTTGCTTGGATTTATTCTGTTTTGTTTTGTCAGACTTTATTATCTTTAATTTTTTTAAATTTTATTTTAAAGAGTGTCTTAACTACTTTTCACTCATTGCTGGGACAGAATACCTGATGCCCAAAATTAGGGAAGGAAAGGTTTATTTCTTACAGGTCTCAGGAGTTTCTGTCCATACTCGGCTGGCTCCAAGGCAGCATGGTGTGGTGGGGCAGCCATTCATGGCGGCTGCCAAACAACAAGGCAAACTGGCGAGAGAGAAAGAGACAGAGACACACGTTGGTCCTGCCCTTACTCTGTATGTCGGCTTCACCCCTGGGCGGGCGCAGTACTCACACCACCAATCCCAGCACTAGACCACAAACCAATCACAAATGCCAGACTCAGCCCCATTCAAATTATGAGTCCTTGGCGGGGGCCACAGGATCAACCAATACGTTCCACCCCTGGACCCCCTAAAGACTTATGTATATCTTTCATACCAAAGACATGTAGTCCATCTCCAAGAGTTGCCAAAGACTTAACAGTTTCAGCATTACTAAACAAGTCCAAGTCCCAAGTCTCCTCTGAGATCTATGGCAAGCTCTTATTTGTAACCCCCTGTACAAATGAAAACATGGTTAAGCACTTCCAACATATAAAGGCACAAGATAAACATTACCATTCCCAAAGTTACAAATGGGAATACAAAGCATTGGCACCAAAGCAAGTCCATAATCCAGCAGGGCAAACATTAAGTTCTAGAGTTCTCCAGTCAGCATCTAAAGCAATCTGGTTGCAAGCTCCAAAAGGCTTGAGTGACTCCGCCCCTCTGGCACTTCCAGGGGTTTTAACCTCCATAACTTTTCTGGGATGATCTGTGTTCCTTGGATTTACCCTTATATCCTTATATATTTCCCTCTGCAGGCAGAGCAGAAACTGCCTTAACCTTAGAATCTGCATTTTCCTTGCACCTAAAACCAGTGCCATGTGGATGCTGCCAAGGTTCACTGTGAATTGAAGTAGCAGCCAGGCTTTCCTCTCTCTTGGCTGTAGGAGTTGACTGCCAGAATCACTGAGCTCTCTGAACCTGATTGTGAGGAACGGTTTCTCTATGCCACCACCATTCTGGAATCTGGTGTGGCTGCTGCCATTTTGAAACCTCCTGTGGCCTCTGTCACCACTCTGGAACATGGTGCTCAGCAACTTTTTCCTCCAAGCAAACTCTTTCACTTTTGAAGACCTGAGGCTGCAAAGGGTGGAGGTTCGCTGCTTCCCGGGATGCCCCCAGGACATTTTCTTTATTTCTCTGTTCTTGCTCAGCAATCAAGGTCTGAGCTCCATCTTTACTGTCCAGAGCTTCCTAGCCAAACTCACAACATTTTAAATCACCATGCTGGGCTCTTTGCTCTTGATTCCCAACATAAATCTGGCTAAGAGCCTGCAACAATAGCTAGGCCACCATTTCAACGTTGGTTTGTCTTGAAATTCCTTTTGCCAGGCTATTGAGTCTATTGCCCTTAATCTCAGTCTCAGGCAAAGTCTCTGGGCATGGGCAGAATGCAGACAAACTTTCTTCCAAGCCATAACACACATCGTGTGGAGTCCAACACCCAATGCAGACCTTCTTCCCAGAAGAAACCTCCTGAGCCTGGTCTTTACCAGCAGGCTTTCTATCAGCCTTCTGGTTTCCTGGGCTCTGACCAGAAATCTCCCATACACAACAGTCTAAGCTGTTCCAGCTCTATGCATTCAGGTGACATCTCCAAACCTTTCCAAATTCTTTCCACAAGAGCCTGGCCTTTACCAGCAGTCTTTCTGTCAGCCTTCTGGGTCTTCTGAGCACTGACCAGAATCTCCCATTCAGAACAACCTAAGTTGTTCCAACTCTATGCATCTAGGTGACATCTCTGAACCTTTCCAAACTCTTCTCACAAACCATTTCCAAAGGTTCTTGAATCACATGGTCAGGAGTAGTCACAGCAATGACCCCACTCCTCTGGTACCAAATTCTGTTTTAGTTATTTTTCACTTGTTGTTGAGACAGAATACCTGATGCCCAAAATTGGGGAAGGAAAGGTTTATTTCTTATAGTTCTTGGGGGTTTCTTGTCCATAATCAGTTGGCTCCAAGGCAGTGTGGTGTGGCAGGGTGGCCATTCATGGCAACCACCAAACAGCAAGGCAAACTGGTGAGAGAGAAAAAGACAGAGACACACGTTGGCCCTGCCCTTATTCTGTATGTCGGCTTCACCCCTGGGCAGGTGCAGCACTCACACCACCAATCCCAGTGCTAGACAACAAACCAATCATGAATGCCAGACTCAGCCCCGTCCAAATTATGAGTCCTTGAGGGGACACAGGATCAACCAATACAAAGAGGATAAAACCAAGGAAAATAAAAAAGAACAAAATGAATCAAAATAAACCAGTACAAGTGATACAGGACTTTGAACCTTGCAAAATCAACAATAATTACCATAATGCCTTTTGTTGTCTTCAGATTAGCTGCAGATACCTTTAGACATAGTAAAAGTTGAACAGAACAGGACAGAAGTGAATAGAAATAATGAAAACAAAACAATGAATGCAATAAAGGACTTCAAAACAAGCCAGTAGTAAATCCAAAATGGCTACCATAATATGTCTTGCTATCTTTCAAATAGCTGCTCACGCCATCAGATTTAACATAATGAAACAAAACAAAAGAGAATAAAATCCAACTCAACAAAACAGTGAAAATGATATGGTTTTACTGCCAGGATTACATCCTGGTGAGGTCTGGTTCTCTCCCTCTGCAGTCCGTTAATGGTCTGACTCATGGAGAGAGGCTTGGGTGTGAATGTCCCCACTCTGGCAGCATGGGCTTTATTATCTTTAAAATAAAATTTAAAAAAGCATTCATGAACTGAGTACAACTATGATATATAGAATATGTAAAGAAATAAAAAAAATTAGATGTCTCAAATTTAGAGACCCAGTCCCAAAATGGGCACCTGAAATGAATATATTCTTCTCATATGAAGTATAAACAGCAAATAAATATATTTAAAAAATGTGAACATCACTTGTCATCCATAAAATGCAAATTGAAACATCACTGAGATTTCATTTCATTCCAGAAAGAATGGTTATCAATAAGAAATCAATCAATAAGAAATGCTGCACGGTCTGTGAGGAAAAAGAAACCATTCTCTACTGTTGGTGAGAACATAGGCTGGTGCAACCACTGTGGAAATCAGTATAGAGACTCCTCAAAAAGCTAGGATTAGAGGTCTCATTTGACCCAGCCTTTCTCCTTGCAGGTATGGTCCCAGAAAAATGAAAAACATCATACTACAGTGAAATATTTGCACTCCTGTTTATAGCAGCATGATTTGTAGAGCTAAATTTTGGAAACAGCCCAAATGCCCATAAACTGAGGAATGAATAAAAAAAGATGTGGTATTTATATATAGTGGAATACTGTTCAGCCATTAAGAAGGATAAACTTGAAAGTTTTATAGGTAAATGGTTGCAACTTGAGACTATACTCATAAGTGAAATAAATCAGACCCACAGGTGTAAACATTATATTGTTTCACTTATGTGAGATATTAAAAGAGTAAATAAGTAAAATGTAAAGAGTAAGATGTACAATAGATATTTTGAAATTGGAATTGTTTAAAAGGAAAAAGTAACTAGGAGAGGGAAAATGGGAAAGGAAGGAAGGGAAAAGGGAGAAAAATGCAAGGTAGCTATACTATTACTGTCTCTTAGTTCATTGGAAAGGAAGGTTTGTACTAATATCAATTGGAAAATTTTTTATACCCATATCTTGTACTCTGAGTACTTTGAAGATGACAATATGCAATGTATTAACTATTGTTATTCTCCTACTATTTTGTTATGAAATTCTGTTTTACCTTTTTTCAATTAAAAAATGTGAGAAAAAAAAGAAATCAACCAATAACAAATGCTGGTGATGCTGTTGGGAAAAGGAACTCCATTGTCGGTGGCATGAAATTAATGTAACCTATATGGAAATCAGTGTAGAGAGTCCTCAAGAAAACTGAAACTAGAGGCTCTATTTAATCTATCTATTCCACTTTTAAGTATCTTCCCATAAGTGTTAAAGTATTATACCACAACAAGGCATGAACTGCAAGAGAGAAAAACACAACTTACTCTCACCCTTACAGGTATATCGGCTCCACCCCTGGGTGGGTGCAGCACTCACATCACCAATCCTAGCACCAGACAACAAACCAATCATGAATGCTAGACTCAGCTGCATCCATGTCATGATTACATGAGATTTGGCAGGGTCACAGGGCCATACCCATAATAGTGGTCATAAATTTCTTCAGTTTTTCATTATTACGGAAGTATCATTTTTCCACTGATCTGAAAAGAGTTTCGTGGGGTGCATCAACCCAGGTTGAAGATTTATTCTGTTTTAGGGCATTGCACCTTCTTTAAATTTTCTTTACCTGATTAATTAATTAATGGGTAGTACATAATATACTTAGTGTCAAGTCCAACTGAAACCTCCTGAGCCTGGTCTTTACTGTCTGCATTTCAACCAGAATTCTTAGACCAGAATCTCCCTTGAAGGTCATTCTATAGCATTTTAGAGTTTCTCTATCTAGTGTCTCAAAACCCTTCCAAACTCCTCCCAAAAGCCAATTTCAAAGGTCTTTAACATACAAAGCCTGGTAACAGTGATGACAATGACCCCACCTCTTATATAAAAATCTGTCTCTATCACTTTATCATTGAGACAATATCTGACACTCACAATTTAAAGGAAGAAAGATTTATTTTGGCTTGCAGTTACAATCCATGGCCAGCTGGCTCCAAGACAGAAATTGCATGGCAGTTGAGTCTGAACCTGATAAAGGAAATTCTGCTCATGTCATGGCACAGGAAACAGAGAAGGAGAAGGAGAGAGAGAGAGAGAGAGAGAGAGAGAGAGAGAGAGAGAGAGAGAAAGAAGAAGAAGAAGAAGAAGAAGAAGAAGAAGAAGAAGAAGAAGAAGAAGAAGAAGAAGAAGAAGAAATGAGTCAGAGAGGGAGATATACATTTCTAGGTTACAACCCCAATGAAGTCCCGTCTTCTAAAAGTAAGTCAGCTATAGCATTCAAATGTCTCAACCATTTCCCAAAAGCCCTGCTTATGACCACATGAGACATCTGGAGTGTATTCTTGATCTAAACCATAACAGGTCATAATAAAAACAATTACTAAATAAGAAAAACCTAGCACCCAAATGATTCACTAGTCAAATTTACCTGAAGTTTGGAGAAGAACTAATGCCAACACACCCACAAAACTTTGTTATGGTTTACATCAGAATGTTCCCCAAAAGCCTCTGTGTTCAGAGGTTGGATGTTTGCTGTCTGATTATATTACAGGATGTTACACTTATGGGTGAAATGAGCCAATGAAGAATTCAGAGCTGAATATGTTGTTAAGAGAAGGGGCCTTGTCAGGAGAGGCATGTTACTTGGGGCATGACATACAAAGGTATATTTTCCTCCTTAACTCCTCCCTTTAGTATCTGCTTGCTGGGTATCATTATGTAAGAAATTTTATTCCTCTTAGTTCCTTCTGACTCTGAGCCAGTAGAAATTGGAGTGAAATATCTGAGTTTTTGATCCAAGGTTAATCTTTCATCCTTTAAATTGAGGATGTTGCATATTTTCCTCAATGATGAGGAAAGTCACTAACACAGATCTTGTACAAGAAATGGAGTCACTCCTGTGATTATACTAGATCATGTGGTTTAGAAGGCTTTGGAAGTGGTTCATTGGAGGAGTTGGAAAAGGTGTTGAAATACTGCCTAAAGAAGCCCTAGAATGCTGCAAGACAAGTTTTGTGAGTAATTTTGATTGGAGCTCAGAAGACCAGAATGATCATAAAAATGCAGATTGTGTAGACCAGGCTAAAGAGGCTTCAATTGGAAATAAGAACGCCATAGGCAGTTGGACTTGTGACCATGTGTGCTATCATCTGGCAAAAAATTTGTCTACATTTTGTCCATGTCCTGATGCTTTTCAAGACAGTGAGATTAGGGGCAGGAGTGCAATTAATCTGACAGAGGAAATTTCAAGGCATCCCAGTGTTCATCCTTTGTCACAGGTAGTTCTGGTAGCAGATTTTAGCCAGAATTTTAGCGAGAATCACAAGAAAAAGATAGGGCCAAAGGATACAGAAAGTTTCCAGTTTGCCAGAAAGGTAGTGCCTACAAAATATGGGCCATGGGGACCTTGGCTGTTGAAAAGATTAGGATTAAAAAGAAGCCAAAAACCTTGCATCAGTACAAGAATACATGGATTTAAGGCATCTCAGGAGTAAGCAAGACCTCCCACTTCACAGACTCTAGGTGCAAAGCTTAAAAGCTTTCATTTGAAAAGAGTGTCTCAGTGCACCCTGCTTTTTGAGAGTCACAGAATGAAACATTTCCCTCAGTTTAGCCAAGGTCTGCAAACAGCACTGAATAGGATCAAGGTAGTCACACTCTTTAGAGCTCACACGTCACCACCACTTGCCCCAGGTGCTGGACATGGGACTGCATGATTCAGTGTGTGTCCTTGTTACTTTTAGTTTCTTCCACCTATCATTTTCTTCATTTGGAGTGGGAATGCTTATCTTGTGCTATAGTATATCAGCCGTATTTTACTTTCTTTTTTATTTTTATAGTGGCTCACAGCTAAAGGTTTGCCTTGAGTCTCAAAAGAGACTTTGGACTTTGACTTTTCAACAATGTTTGAACTGTTAAAACTTTGGTAACTCTTCAAGATGGACTAAATGCATTTTTCATAATGGAATAGAAATCATTTTGGTGGCCTTGGGAATTATGTTCTGGTTTAGATCTAGAATGACCCCGAAATGTCTAGTGAGTTCAGAGGTGGAGCTTTTTAAGGACGATTGGATCATATGAACACTATACTAATTAGTGGATTAACTCACTGATGATCCATAGCTGAATGTACTATTAGGTGGTGTGGACTTGTCAGGTGGCACTGTTCACTAGAGGTGTGTCAAGGAAGTACATATCTCACCCTTTGGTTTCTTAATTCTCTTTTTGCTTTCTTGTTGAAGTAGACTTAAGTGGTGGTCCTCTTCCCAGGCCTTTTCACAATGTGCTTCCTGCATTGGACCAGCCAACTATGGACTGAAAATTTAAGCCAAAATAAACTTCTTGTAAGCCATAGGTGTTGGGTATTTTTTCCTAGTGATGTGAAAGTGAACATTCTCATACTTGTTTCTTGAAGGTTGCATTACCTGAACACCAAAAACAGGACAAGAATCTAACAAGAAAAGAAACCACAGCAAATATCCTTAATAAACATAGATGCAAAAATTTTTAAGGCACTTGCAAATGATGCAATATATTATTTTAAAAATCACATAAAATGACCAAATTACCCTCATCCCAGGGATACAAGGATGGTAAAACATATAAATCACTACAT
This sequence comes from Dasyprocta punctata, assembly GCA_004363535.1. Taxonomy (NCBI): domain Eukaryota; kingdom Metazoa; phylum Chordata; class Mammalia; order Rodentia; family Dasyproctidae; genus Dasyprocta; species Dasyprocta punctata. The sequence goes on along the minus strand of RJWM01045140.1, from coordinate 4,615 downwards.
TTAATATGTTATAGAAATTACAGTAAGAATAAAAATCAAATATTTATCACAATATATGCAGAAAAGTGTATATACAGCTTGATTTGCAAGTATTATTCATTTCAGATACAAGCTTATAATCCAAAAGACTTATATATCAAAGCAAATTTTATCATAAGAAATAGAAAGTCAGATGATTTGTTCCACAACCCAAAAGTATTTACATAAAATGATTGCAATACTGGATGTACCAAGTGGTGTGAGCTGCATAGTGTACTCCACCTAGCCATGTAGCCTTGGTGTGCCTCTTAGAACCTGGTAGGACTCCACCCAGCAACTCCAAGCAGCCAGGGAGCCATGGTGTGCTGCATGGCATGAGCTGAAGGTCTGCACAGCATACTCCATATAGCCATGCAGCCTTAGTGGGCTGCTCAGAACCTGACAAAGCCCTACCCAGTGACACCAAGCATCCAGGGAGTCTTGGTGCAATGTTTGGGTCCTGATAGGGCCCCACCCAGTGACCCCAAGTAGCCAAGGAGCCTTGGTGTGCCACTCAGGTCCTAGTAGGGCCTTGCTCAGTGACCTCACTCAGCCTAAGAGCATTGCTATACCCTGTGGCATAAACTGAAGTCCTGACAGCATACTCCACCTTGCCATGCAACCTTGGTGGCCACTTGGGATCTGGTAAGGCCTGTCTAATGATCCCCACTCATCTGGGGAAGCCCCCTCTAGTATGGACAGTCATCCTCAACCCAGGAAACAATTGAGACTTTGCATTTGACTTCCCAGGGGAATACAGAGAAATGACAAAATGAAAGAGCAAAATGCAATTTCAAACCTCCAGCCCACCCCAAACAAGCCTAGAAGATATGGACATAGAAGAAAGTGTAAGTCACATTCCTGAAACTTCTGAAATGATAGCAACTGAAGTAAAGAAACAACTCCAGCTGTAAAGGAAATCAGATCAGAAATAATCTCCCAGGTAAAACAAGAAATGTTAAATGATAAAGAAGACATTGTTAAAAGAAATCCAGGAGCACTGCAAAATGATGGGAACCTTGAATGAACAATATAAGAAAGAATTAGAATGCATGAAACAGATTTGAAGAGATATTCAGGAAATCAAAAATTGCATCCAATGCTTGCAAACCCACCTGAATAAATGTGAAGATAGACTTTCAGACCTCGAAGACAAGATTGCAGCTATTGAACAGAAAAACAAAGCTCTTTCAAAAGTAACAAGGAATCAGGAAATAACAATTCGACAGTTGCAAGATAATACAACAAAAAACAATATAAAATTGGTAAGGGTAGACAAAAAAGGTGACAACACAAATGATATAAAAAGACTAGTTACAGAAGTGATAGCAGAAAATTTCCCAAACATGGGAAAAGAAAGTGACATACACATAAGTGAAGCATATAGAGCTCCAGTTAGCCATAACTAAAATCAATCTATGCCCAGACATAATAATCAACAACTCAGAAATTCAATATACAAACAGAATATTAAAAGCTATTAGAGAAAAGAAACAAATCACCTATAAAAGAAAACCCATCAGAACCACAGCAGACTTCGCAACACAATCAATCAAATCAAGAAGGGCATGAAGTGAAGCATTTCAAATCCTAAAGGAAAATGACTTTCAACCCAGATTGATGTACCCTGCAAAACTATCTTTCAAAATCGATGAGGAAATAAGAAACTTCCATGATCAAGAACAACCAAAGAATTTCATGACCACCAAACCAATCAGAATACTGAAAGATTCTAGATAGACATAAAAATACCTATGACTTCAAGAACACCAACAGAAAAAAAAAACCAAACCACCAAGCAGGGCAAACAATTAAACAGAGGGGAAAGGTAAAGAGCCAACAGTAGAAAGATAACATGACAAAAAAAAAGACAATATATAATTTATAACCATTAATATAAATGGCCTCAATTCACCAATTAAAAGAAATGGACTGGCAGAATGGATCAAGAAACAACTTTCATCCATATGCTATATAACAGGAACCCATCTAACCTAAAAGGAAATTCATAGACTGTAAGTCAAAGGATGGAAAACAATAATTTATGCAACAAGAACCCCCCCAAAAGAAGTTGTAGCTATTCTGTTTGCAGACAATGTGAACTGCAAGCCAAAAATGATCAAAAGAGATAAAGAAGGTCACTACATACTAATAAGGGAAAAACTTCAAGAGGAATAGATAACAATCTTAAACATATGTACACCAAATATGGGTGCACCCAGCTATATTAAACAAATATTAATAGACAACAAAAACCAAATAAGCAATAACACAATTATAACAGGAGATCTTAACACCTCATTGACACAAACAGTCAGATCAACTAGACAAAAAATCAGCAAAGGTATAACATAACCGAATCAAACTTGTCAACAAATGAACTTAGTAGATGTGTGCAGTGTTCCACTCAACAACACAAAAAGAAGGAATTAAACAGTATCTACAACTGAACAAAAATGCAAATACAAGTTACAGGAACCTGTGGGATACAATGAAAGCAATCCTTAAATGGAAATTTATAGCACTAAACTACCACATCAGAAAAATGGAAAGAGCACACAAAAACAACCTAATGCTGCACCTCCAACTTCTAAAAAAAGAATAGCAAGTCAAGCCCAAAGCCCAAAGAAGGGAGGAAATTACCAAGATCAGAGCAGAAATTAACACAGTTGAAACTAAGAAAACAATCCAAAGAATTAATGAATCCAAGAGTCGGTTCTTTGAAAGAATAAATAAAATTGATAAACCCCTAGCCAACCTTATCAAAAAGAGGAAAGAAAAAACTCAAATTCATGCAATAAGGAATAAAAAGGGTGAAATCACTACAGATCCTGTGTAAATACAGAAGATCACCAATACCTACCTTGAAAACCTTTACTCTCATTGGATCAAAAACACAGAAGAAATGGACAGATTTCTAGAAACATATGAATTACCAACGCTGGATCAAAAAGATATAAAACTTCGTATCAGTTAATGAAATTGAAAACATAATTAAATTTAGCCCCAAAAAATCCCCAGGTCCTGATGGATTCACAGCTGAATTCAACAAGAAAACTTAGAGATGATTTAACACCAATACTCTGCAAACTCTTAAATGAAATTGAAAGGGAAGTAATCCTCCTAATTCATTCTGGGAGGCAAATACTACCCTGATACCAAAACCAGAGAAAGACTCAACCGAGAAAGCAAATTACAGGCCGATATCTTTAATGATCATAGATTCAAAAATTATCAATACAATACTAACAAAGAGAATGCAGCAAAATCACCAAGATGATTATACACCATGCCAAAGAAGGACTCACCCCAGGGATGCAGGGATGGCTCAGCATAAGCAAATCAATAAATGTAACACACCATATTAACAGAGTAAAAGACAAAAATCATATGATCATCTCAATAGATGTAGAAAAAACCTTTGATAAAGTCCAACACTCATTGATGAGACAAACCCTACAGAAAATAGGAAAAGATGGTCTTTACCTCAATTTGATAAGAGCCATTTTGACAAACCAACAGCTAACATTATACTAAATGGTCAAAAACTGAAAACTTTCAACATAAAATCAGGAACAAAGCAAGGTTGTCCACTATCACCACTTCTATTCAATATAGTGCTGGAAAAATTAACCAGAGCATTTATACAAGAGAGAGAAATAAAATGAATAAGAATAGGAAAGGAAGAAGTTAAATTATCATTATTCCCGGATGGCATGATACTCTACATATAAGACCCCAAAAACTCCATCAACAGACTTCGAGACATGATAAGCAAATTCAGCAGAATAGCTGGGTACAAAGTCAATTCTCAAAAGTCAATAGCATTCCAGTAAACAAACAACAAACTCACTAAGAGAGAAATAAGGGAAACCACACCCTTCATAATAACATCAAAGAAAATGAAATACTTAGGAATCAATCTAACAAACAAAGTTAAAGATTTATACATTGAAAATTACAGTACTCTGAGAAAAGAATTTGAAGAGAAATTCAGAAAATGGAAAGATAACCCTTGCTCATGGATAGGAAGAACTAACATTGTGGAAATGATCACACTCCCAAAACTGTCTTACATATTTAATGCAATCCTGCTTAAAATACCATTAGCATACCTCAGAGATTTAGAGAAAACATTCCTTAAATTCATTTGGAACCATAAAAGACCTAAAATAGCAATGGCAATCCTGGACAACAAAGGCAAGGTAGGAGGCATCACAATTCCAGACTTGAAATTATACTACCAACCTGCTATAATAAATTCAGTATTGTACTGGCAAAAATAAAACAGACCTGAGGCTCAATGGGACAGAACAGAAAGTGCAGACACAACTACAAACACATTCAGCCTCCTTATCTTTGACAAAGGGGCCAAACATGTTAACTGGAAGAAAGACAGGCTCTTTAATAGGTGGTGATGGAAAAGCAAATGTTCCCCTAATTAGCCAAATGAATGTGATTGAGTCTGGCCAAGGCATCAATGTGTCTATTGCAGCACATGGGCAAGAATTGCTCCCCCCAGATGTTAGCTAGAATGGGGACTTGAGCAAGGGCCTGTGAAATTCCAGGGCTATTGCATGAGATAACATCTCAGCTG
>RJWM01045139.1:0-13031 GCA_004363535.1 Dasyprocta punctata | reverse complement strand
GGGGACAGGCCATCTGTGCTCTGGGGCAAGCCTGAAGGCAATGCGGGAAACAGTAGAGGTTACAGTAATTAGGCTTTCTTCTGAATTAATGAACCCTGCTATTTATATATTCCTGAAGAATTCATTTTGTAAGGAACTGTTAATAAACATGGCAAATCAATATTTTAAAAGAAGACTTCTATTTCAAAATAATGAGTTGTGTTATTTCTAGATCTATCTTGCAGGTTGTTATTACTAGCAAGGTAAAATTTTTTGTGGTACTGGGAATCAAACCCAGGAGTGCTCTAACACTGAGCTATACCCCCGATCCATTTTATTATTTATTTCGAGACAAGGTTTTGCTACATTGACCAAGCTGGACTCAAACTTGCTATCCTCCTGCCCAAGCCTTCAACTTAATAAATGATTCTTTTTTTTTTTTTTTTTTTTTTTTGCGGCACCGGGGATTGAACTCACAACCTCGCGCCTGCCAGGGCAGGTGCTTAAGGCACTGAGCCAAACTCCCGGCCCTGGTTTTTTGAGGCAGGGTCGCACTATGTAGCTCAGGCCGGCCTTGTGCTCGCGTTGTAGCCCAAGCCGGCCTCGAATAAATGATTCTTTAACAGGTGTCGCAGTCACTTTCCTTATCACTGGGACAAAATACCTGACACGGGCAACCTAAAGGAGCAGAGGTTTATTTTTGGCTCACGGTTTGGAAGTTTCAGTCCATGGTTGGTTGGCTGAAACATAGAAGCTGCATAGTGGAAGGGCCTGGTGGAGGACAGCTGCTCACTTCATGGTGGAAAGGAGTTGAGATAGATTCTTTGCACCTCTTCTGTGATACACTTTGCTGAGCAGTGGGCTGAGCAATGGCTTTTGATTTTCTCTTGAATGTGCAGGGCTTCACTTTTCTCTTTCATTTGACCAAGTTTATAACAAACGCTTTACATTTCCAGACTGAAGTATACATATATACAGTGAAGTGCACGTCACACTTAATGTACAGTGAACTTTCACAAACAGAACAGACCTCTGCAAGCACTGGGATGAAGAAATAGGGTATCCCTGGCCCCTATCAGCCCCCTGTGCCCCCATTCAGACATTGCCTTAGAATGAAAGAGTAACCTAACCCCAGGCCGTGGATGTGTGCTTGTGTCGAGTTGTCGCATGTGCTTCCTGCAGCATCCTCCTAGTTTTTAGAATCTATAGGAAAATGACATTGTTTATTAGGTTCCGGGGACAGAGGTTCCAGTTCCAGGGCTGGGTGCTGCCTCTGGGCACAGGCAGGAAGAGATACGGATGTCACCTTGCACTGCTGTCCTGTATCCTCTGGCTGTGCCATTCTCTGTGTCTGCTGGGGTGCAGGGTGACAGCCCAGGGCTTTGCTTTACTAGTAGGTGCTTTGCTACTGAGCTATACTCCCAGCTGTTTTGACATGGGGTCTTGCTAAGTTGCCCAGGTTGGTCTTGAACAAGGGATCTTTCTTCCTTAGCCTCTTGAGTAACTGAGATTACAGGTGTACACCATTATGCCTGTCTAGCAGGCCCTTAAAAATCAATTAAGCATATTCATTGTTTATACATTAGCCTTTATAAAGTTTTCAGGTGTATTTGAAAACTGTTCTCTTAAATACTAAAAATATTTTCATTCCCATTTTTAACAAAGAAAATCTATGCTTAGATTAGTCTCCCTCCTAGCTTTATTGTGGTCTGATTGACAAATAAAAAGTATGTATTTAAGAGGTGCAGCATGATATCTTGAGATATGTATCTACGTATAGGGTTACTGTCATCAGGCTGACTGAAATCCAGCAGTTCACATAGGAACTTTATTTTTGGAGAGAAAAATCAAGATCCATGCTTTTAGCAAGTGGATCAGTCTTTCTTAAAGTTTCTTTTAATGACAAGAATTAATGTACACCTGTAATGAATAAAAAAATGTGCAGAAAGATACAAAATGAAAAGTAAAGAGGACCATCTTCTCCATTTGCCGCTTGTTTCTTCTACAGTTTTCTAGCTGTGTTCTGTGCTATGTGAGGGTTATTTTCTAGTCTTTCTCCACTAAAGGTAAGTACTGCCATTTCCTTGGCAGTGGGCATAGATCTAGGTCATTTACTAAGTCACAGATGCAGTGTTTTATTACAGTAATGCATCCTGATTTAAATAACTGGTGCTGTAATGGTAAATATTTGGATAATTTTCATTTTTTGGCTGTTACACACAGTGCAAACCCTCATGTCTGAACTTAAAGGTATGAATATGAAGACTGTGGGGGTGATTTCATACTTTGATACTATAAAGCTGTTTACTTCTGGTTTGCTGTGGTACTTTCACATTTTCTTTCTTCCTTGTTTACATGTTAAAGATTATTTGACTGTGCAGATCTTGGGATAAAGAACCACACAGGCATTCAGTCTTCCCTGCAGCCAAACACCTAGCTAGTTGCTTTAATCCTGCTCTTGGTTAATCTGTAGTAATCTGCCGATCTAATGTGCGCCCCTTACCGTACATAAATCCCTGTGTGAATATGGGATACTTGGGCTCTGTGTTGATCTATTGAAAATCATTTATCTCTGAATTTTAAAAAGGTGCAGAGTCAGGGAGCCTGGTTGACACGTCCTGCAGGCGTTCTGCCGAATGGAAGGAAGAACGTGGCTTTGGTGACAGATCTCAAGAGGGACACTTGTCCACACCATTGGCATGTGGCAGGTTCCTTGTGGTCCTTCCTCTCTGTTGGGGAGAATGCCCCTATGGTGGATGCACCCTCCGCATCGTCCACACAGGCTGCCGAGGTTCAGCTCAGTCTGCATGCGCTTGGGTGCAGCTTGGAACAGAACTTCTGCTGTTGTTTGGAAATACGTTTTACTTCCCTCCCAGCCAGCCCCAGACTTAAGGGAACATTTAACACATGCGTTTAATACCTTCATGGTTTTGAAATGCAGCCTTTCACGGCATGCTTCGAGCTTCACCCTCCTTTTGACAACAAGGTCACAGCATGACTTGTGAGCAGAAAAGCCAGAGTTCCGACTGCAAACTGGTTTCCCGACAGCCTGCACTGTCCTTGCGTGGAGTGGGTGACACCAAAGGGTGTGGTGCTGGGCCGCAGGTGTCCGTGCTGCCTGGTGGGCTGTGCTGTGTGCAGGCGGAGGAGGGAGGGTGAGGCTTGGCTTGTGAGGGTTTCCACCCGAACCGCCCAGACCTGAGGTCGGAGTGCAGGGTGAGCGGGTCCTTGGTCTCCACTCTGCCGGCTCTGTCTTCTCGGCCTGGGGAAGATCTGCTTTCCCCCTTCCCTGGCTGCAGATCGAGCAGCCGCCTTATGATTCCCGGCCCTCAGCCGCTTGGCTTTGTCAGGTCTTCCCCGATGCCTCCTTTCCCTGTCTTTTCTTCCATTTGGAGGATTTTGGGGGACATGAAATAATTTATCACCCTACCGGGCTGCGGAGCAGCGGAGGGAAGAGTCACTGTAGAACTCGACTCCTGCAGGCTGAGATGCAGCTCCCTCTGCTTTTCACTCACACCCAGTTGTTTGCCGGTAACCAGGGTGACCACTGGCCCTGCGTGTTGGGACTCTGCCCCTCAGAGGATCTCCAGAGGCCGTTCTGACGTGGTGATTTAGAGGGACACCTAACCAGGAATTTGTTTTTAATCAGTGATTGTAAGCTCCGCCCTCAAACATGAATTGAAATCAAAGACGCTTACCGTGTGCGTGTGTATAGGGAGGCTTACCATTTTAATCTATTCCTCTTTGCTCTACAGATGTTCTTGCCTTACGATGGGCACCTCCTGATAAACACATCAGGAGCTGAGAATATCCTTAAATTGCAATACGTCACACACGCCTAGCACGCTGCATGCCTGGCTCGGCAGTGTGGCCCACAGTGGCTGCAGGCGGCTGCTCTGCCCCAGGGAAGGGACCAGGTGGTGCATTGCTGGACCAGGGAAAGACCCAAGTTTGTACTGCGCGCATCGCTTTCCTGCCATCACGAAGCGGAAGAACGGGGAGCAGAAGGGCTGGGGATCAGGACGGCCTGTACTGCACATACAGTGAGGGTGCGGACGGGGCCAGAGCAAGTGGTGGGCAGTGATGCCCGTCCTGTCTTCCTTGGCCCGTCAGAGTTGCCGCCAGCTCTCCGAGTGCATTCCAGGAGTTGGGGGGTGTATAGCGGGAGGTTAGCCTGCTGGGCAGTGTCCCCGCGGCGGCTTGGTCTCCAGAGGCCCCTCCTGGGTGGCCGTGGTGGAAGGTCAGCTCTGCGGCAGGGCCACACCTGGTGCACAGCAGGCGGGAAGGACAGCAGCAGCGAGTCACCGGGCCCTCTTGGCTGCCATCGCTGACCTGTTGGCAGGGTGCAGCCTGCCGGGGAGGGGAAATGACGACCCCAGAACCCGACCCTGACTCCAAGGCTCAGGGCCTCGCCTTTACCACCTCTGCTCTGTGCCGCGGACCACAGACACTTTCTTTCCCTTCTGCATTCAGCTGTCACGTTACAGTGACCGTGTCAGGCAAATGTGAATGTCCCAGCAAGGGGGCCAAGTGGCCCGGGCGATGGCCCCAGGGCTGCAGCTGCTCTGGGCTGGACTGTGCCAGTTCTGCTCAGGGATCAGCTCTACTGCCGCGTAGTTGGTGTGGCCCATGGGACACTGCAGGGTGGCTGATGGATGCCTGTAATACCAGCAGTCTGGGAAGCTGAAGCAGGAGGATTGCCAGTTCCAGCCCAACCTGGGCAACTGAGCAATGCAGCAAGACCCTCTCTCAAAAAATAAAAAGGGCTGGAGATTCGTAGCTCTGTGCAAGGGACCTGGGTTCAATACCAGACTGCAGAGCCAGTACCACCCCAGCTGTGTTGCGGGTGTGTTTGGGTGAGGGAGGGAGAAGCCAGCAGCCAGAGGGCTGAGTGACACCGTTTCCACTGACCCCAGCACTTGGGCATTTTCCATACTGTAAACCTTTGTTTTTTCCACTTCATTGTGAGTGAGATCACTTCTGTTAGCTACCGTTAGCCAGGAAGTTGCTAAGTCAGTGGGAAGTGTGAGTCTGAAAGTCAGGGGTGGACGGAGCTTCCCATGCAGCAGGGTGTAAGATGACCTGAGACCCTGAGTCCCTCTTCCTCCCAAACAGCGAGCAGCGGCAGCATCTCTCTTGTTGCAGTCTGGCGGCACGGGAATCACCCTAGACATGCACGTCGTATCTGAATGTTGGGGACACACTCAGATGCGTGAAAGGGTGCCCCAGGCTGTGGTGCTGGGCCTGGCTTGCTTACTGCTGGGCAGATCAGGGTGACTGTTTCCAGCATGGTGGCACTTGGTGACCCCAGGGGGAGACCCTTCCTCAGTCTCAACAGGGATTCCAGAAGCCCAGCTCCTCCTCCTTCGTTCTGATTAAGGGAATCCTGATTCCGATCCTCTGCCTACAGTCCCAGCCCAGCCCTGAGTCCCGGCCCGTTTTCCTGGAGCTGTGGGTGGATGGGCTGTTCTCACCGTGTGGCTCAGAGCCCCGTCACCTCCCTGTCCTGTCACCATCTTCAGACTGGCCTGGCTTCCCACGCAGACGGGGGGACCTGGGTCACATCTTTGGGCCCCCATGGCCCCTGATGTTTGAGGCAGTAGCTAGTGGAAAGGTAAGACTAGAAAATACTAGAGGCCTGCTTTTTCTGGAAGAGGGGGAGTTGGTAAGGTGAAGTTACTGTTTTTTAAAAATATAAATCACAAACTAAATTTCTGTTTCTTCTCTGCCTGTTGACAAAGCAGGTGAGTCTTCCTGGCTTGGGCCCCGTGCTGCGTCACTGCGGGGAGAGTGGTGCTCGTGGAGGGGGGTGTCCTGGGGGTGGCAGAGTCTGTCATTTCTTGGGGGCCAGGGAGCGCAGGCCGAGCCAGGCTGGGCTCTGGGCCTCGTGCCGGGTGCAGGCGGTCAAGCACACACGGTGACACGCGCCCAGGGCTGTCTTGCCATGTGCTCCGAGGCACCCCCTGTCATCCTCCACGGCAGAAATGGAGTCCGGAGACGGGATTCGCACCCCGAGCCCTCGTCGGCCAGCATCAGGACCCCCTCCTGTGCGCTCCGAGGCTTGGTTTGATCTGATTTGCGGTCCCACCTCGAGGCCGGCTGCTTTCTGAGCAGGGTTGTGGGCTCCGAGTAACCAGGAGAGCGTGGCCCGAGCCTGGGGCAGTTGTGGGACTCAGCGCGAGCCAGGGTGAGGGTGGCCAGGGTGCTGTCGGTCTCTGGGCCTCGTGTTTTACCTGGAGTTGCCCAGGTGCTGGGTGGCTGTGTCAGTGACGTCCGATGTCTTCCTGCCTGGCCACAGGAGGCCTTGTCAGCTGTCGCTGGAGAAGCTGGAGGAAGGAGCCGGTGCGCATGCTGCGGGAGGGACGAGGACTTTTGAAACGGCCTTTCTCGGGGGACATTTGGAACCTCACGGCTTGTCCGACTTTATGAATAGGGTAGCTCCAGACAGCCGGCACGTTTACATCTGTGTTTGAAATCAGACAGCTGGGGCAGGAAGGCCTGCCACACGTGCTGTCCTCCAGGCCACGCCTGCCCCAGGAAGGGTCTAGGATGGGACTTTTCCTTCCACTCTGGCCGCCCAGTGTGCCCTGAAGTGGTCACTTTAGGGTCATTATTTTGCATATGGAATTGTCCTGGAAATGGACTGGGAAGTGGGATCACCGTGAGCTTGTACGTGCAGGTGGAATATGCCGTTTCCCCTTCAGCCCTGCTGTGTATTCCTGTGTGTCCCACGGACCAAGTGAGCTCACTGCTCTTTGGATGGAGAAAATCTGCTGCTGCCGCCTGCAGTTCTCAGACATCACACAGCGGAGGCTTCGGGGCTGGTTTCATCCCAGATCTGATGCCGAGAAGGCTCTGGGAGTGCTGGGGTATCGGGGAAAGACCCCTGTTCATCTGGAACGACTGAGGTTCGGTTCGGCACCAGTCAGAATCGTGCGAGCCAACCAGGGGTTCTGGCACACGCCGGTAATCCCAGTGCTCGAGAGGCTGAGGTAGGAGGGTCGCTGCAAGTTCAAGGCCTGCCCTGTTTCAAGAAAACAGAACAGAACAAAACAGAACAAAAACAAAGAATTGTGCACACCAACAGTGGCATCACTGTGTGTTGGATGATTATTTCTAATTTTAGGAAATTCTTTGTAATGTTCATTCAAAGGGAGGAGATTTTGCCCTCCGACTAGAAGCTAAAACGCCAAGCCCCTCTTTCAGGCACGTGGCCAGGCAGAAGACCCTGATGTGCCGGGGGGCGGGGGCTGGCGGAGGAGGGTGCACTTGCAGGCACAGGCTGTGGGATTATTGCCCGGCAGCTTTGCTTGCCAGCCCGGTCACACGCTGCAGTTGTGGCTGCGGTCACCGTCTGCTTGCTCACCAGCCCACCTGCCCAGTTTGCTACGCCCACTCACACATGTGCTGCCAGTGCACAGGGCCAGACCCCTGCCTGCTCTGGGTCCTGGGTCCCTCGCGTCCGTCTCGCGTCAGCTGCGTTTGGGTGGTTTTGATCTCCACATCTTCTTCTCTCTAAAAAGGGCACCCCCTCCCCCATTAGTATCTTTTCTTCTTTCTTTCCTTTTATTTTCTGTGTGTGGCTATACTGGTGATTGAACCCAGGGCCTTTACACTAGGCTATATCCCCAGCCCTTTTCTAAGTTTTATTTGGAGACAGAGTCTTGCTAAGTCTTGAAGTCGCACAGGCTGGACTGGAACTTTCAGCCCTCCCGGAGTGCTGGATTACAGCCACGTGCACCACATTGTTTATCATCCAACTATAGAAGACGGCCACTCTGCCCATGCGTGCCCTGTCTTAGATTCCTGAGCTGGAGCTTTCTCCCTGCCTGGCTCTCAGACGCCAGACTCCATGGCCTGGAACCTTCCCTGGTGGCCAGAGGGGCTGTCCCCTGGCCCGTCCCTTCGGTTCCTCTGCTGGGAACTAAAATTTCCCAGTGTCCACGAATCTGTTTGAGTTCGTTTGTGCACCCTGTGACAACTCAGTACATTAAAACAGTGACATTCATCCTGGGGACTTTTGATAAACGTTTGCTGGTTGTGTTCACATATCATATGTCCAAAGCAACTTATTGCATGTTTATTAATAAGACTGGCTAATAGCAAGAGAAGTCTGATGAGAGCCCTGCTTCCTGTCTCTAAGCTGCCTGCAGGCGCGGGTGGTAACATGCATGCCTTGGATGTAATTTGTATTAGAATGCATGGATTTCTTTTCAAAGTTCAGCACTGTTTTATGGTAAATTTCCAAGTCATTTCCTTAACACCTGAAAATGTTTTGGTGTCTGTGTTTTGAGATATTATTGGGTGCTAGGGGCAAAGACTCATAATCAGTATTTTCTCTAGTTTACTGTTTAGAATAGTTATTAGCATTTGTTACTTTTTTTTTTTTTTTTTTGTCTTTTTGAGACTGGGTCTTGATATGCTGTTCAGGCTGGCCTTGGGCTCACTTTGTAGCCCAGGCAGGTCTCAACCTTGCAATGGTCCTCCTGCCTCAGCCTCCCAAATGCTGCGATTACATGCATGCACCAACATGCCTGGTTTACAAATTTGTACCTATAAATGTTTTACATACCAGTTCTACAACTGGATCCATGATTTATGTGTCCAGCAGAGAATCATTTGATTAGTCCTTTTTTGTTTTTTTTGAGATAGGGTCTTACTATGTGGCTTAGGCTGGCTTTGAACTTGTAGTGATCCTCCTGCCTCAGCCTCCCAGGTGCTGGGAGTACAGGTGTGGAGCACATGCCCCGCTTGGTTAATTAGTCTTGAATAGTGTGCCCAGGTGACTTCTGTAGGTGAGACATTCTGCTGTTGTGACAAGGTTGAGTCCACGAAGATGCTGATTGAATGCCACACGAAGGGCAGTTCCGGGGTCAGTTCTGTTCAGTGGTCTCTCTGTCAGCATGGCTGATGGTCCCGACTGTTTTGGTGCATGGCCAGCCCCAGCCGTGGTTTGGCAGTAGGTTTTCTTGTGTAGTATATTCGTAATATAAGCACAATGTGATATTAGTGTATAGTAATGAGCATATTTATTTAGGTTGTAGTGCGCTGAGTGACAGCAGAACGTGCATCTGTAACTCAACATGGAGAGTGTGAAACTGTTTTCTCTTTGTGAAATGATTTTTCTTTCATTGACTGCTTGGTTCTGGAGGGGATAGAGTTGTTGCTTCTATGTTATTGCTAATGAGTGAATGACTGTGATTCTGTGCTGTGGTTCTTCTACAGAAATGTCATGGCAAAGTGAAAGTTGCTTGTGCTTATTATTCTGGTCATGGCTTAGCACCGGGTGTCAGAGTAAATCAGTCTTGGATTAGTACTAGGTTGCCAGGAAGGCGGAAGATCGCAGGCAAGAACAAATTGTCCCTGGCCTTTTATGCAAGCTCCAGTGATGGTGGTTGGCTGTGTGTGGAGGGGCTAAACCATCGCATCACGGGTGGAAGCCAAGTAGTCTCTAAAGAGGTCACGGGGTTCTAACAGACACCCCACCCCCTCTGCTTCCTTTAAAAGCTCTTATTACTGAATGGTCATGAAAAGCGTTCTGTCCACCCAACAAGACAGGTTTACCAACAGCGTGGTACTGGCTGCCGGCCATCCTCCCAGCATTTCGAGGATGCTTGTTGCCACGGCAACCCCCAGGGCTCTTCTCGGTGAACTAGGTGCAGCTGCTGACGAAGTGTGAGCACCACTGGGAAGGCAGAGAGCACAGCTCTGGCCCCAGGAGTCCAGTGGGGACATGGGTGGCACACGACCTGCTGCAGGACCACCCAGTGTGGGCAGGGTGGGGCGATGCTGGGAAAGAGGTTTTCGGTCTTCGTCTGTTTCCCGACTCGAGCCCTTGGCATCTGCAGAGGGCCGACTGTCTGGTCTGTGTTAATGAGGCGGCTGGCGGCTGGTGCCTGCTCACAGGAAGTACCAACTCGTGGGTGAGGGTTGGGACTTTGCAGCCCCATCCCCTCCCAGTGCCCGAAGGTTGAGCTGATCACCAACGGTGATTGATCCTACCTGGGTAATGGAGCTTCTGTAAGAACCTGAAGAGCTGAGTTTCAGAGCCTTCAGAACACGGGCTCCTGGAAGGGGCCAGGGACGCTCCGCCCCTCCCACGGCCCCCATTTCTTCATCTGTATCGGTCACGATGTCCTGTGTCATACGCAGTGGGCACCCCCCTGCTGCTGTGACCAGCCCCAGCGAGCGCACCACACCCTGGAAGGCCCCGTGGCTTCACACCAGGAGTGGGGCGGCTGGCCGTACATCGGGGTAGACTGAGCAGAGCTGGGTGGGGTGACGGGACCCCCAGCTGGCGTCTGCCCAGATTGCTGGGCGCTCTGGGAGGACCCTCCGTGGTCGGCCAGAGGGTGCACAGTGTTGAGAGAGCGCTGAGGAGTTTTCCGGTGCAGACACTGGGAAGGGCGTCAGTGTAAGGAAATGGTTTGTCCGTCCAGTAGAGTGGCGTGGTGCATAAATCCATCTTGCCGATGTCACTGCTTTGGGAATTTGTGAGAATTGAGACACAGGGCCCAGGATGAATTTGCTCTGCTAAAGAAGCAATTTACTAAGCAAATAATAGACTACACAGGCTGTAAGATCATTCTTAACCTAAGGAGAGGAAAACACAGGTTTTTAAATTTGTTAGATATACTGTTCTATTTTATTTTTATTTTTTTATTTTAAACAAAAGGAAAACAAGAAATCAAAACATAACAATTTCACCCCAACCAACAAAACAGCAACAATCATCAGCATATTGGATATTCCCGAAAATTATTTAAGACAAAAAAATACAGACATGAAATATTATCTAACTAATTGTTAACCCAATTGTTTTCAAATGAACATTGCACATTAAAAATAAAATCTGAAGGTGACCCTGAAAAAATTACATTTTACTCAAAATTCTTTTTCTCTGTCACAACTAATTTTTTATGTACCTAGATCTTGTTTCAGATGACATGATACTCTACCCAGAGGACCCCAAGAACTCCACACCTGTCTTTTTGTGACAGCAATGTATTGAGGTCTCCCAATACAGTTGTATTAAGGCTTATTTGATTTTTCATGTCAATTAATAATTGTTTTATGTAACTGTGTGGACTAGTATTTGTTGCATTAGTATCTCTTCCTCTTAGATTGTTCCCTTACCAATATATAATGACCTTCTTTGTCTCTCTTAATCAGTCTTGGCTTAAAATTAACTTAATCTGCAAATAGAATAGCTACCTCTGCTTTTTTCTGGACTTCTGTTGCATGGAGTATTGTTTTCCATCCTTTAACTTTCAGTCTATGAGTATCTTTTTGAATTAAATTGTTTCTTGTATACAGCATATTGTTAGATCTTGCTTCTTGATTCATTCTGTCAGTCTACGTCTTTTGACTGATGAATTAGAACCATTAACACTGATAGTTAAAAACTGATATGTATTGACTTATCTTTATCATATTGTTTTCTTTTTTCCTGGTGGATTCCTTCTATTGGGGTTTGTGGAGTACTTATCATCCCCTTCTAAAATGTCCTTCAAAATATTTTGGAGTGTTGGTTTAGTGGTCATGAATTTCCTCAACTGTTTCTTATCATGGAAGTATTTTGTTTTTCCCTCTATTTTGAAAGATAGTTTTGCAGGATACATCAATCTGGGTTGAAAGTCGTTTTCTTTTAGAACTTGGAGTACTTCACTCCAAGCTCTCCTTGACTTGAGAGTTTGTGCTGAGAAGTCCACTGTAATTCTGATGGGCTTTCCTTTGTAGGTGATTTGTTTCTTTTCCCTAACAGCTTTTAAAATTTTATTCTTGTGTTGACTTTCTGGAATCTTGACTATGACATGCCTGAAAGTAGATTTTTTTATCATTGCTAATTGGAGTTCTATATGCCTCACTTATTTGTATGTCAAATTCTTTCTCTCTACCAGGAAAATTTTCTGACACGATGTCTGTAAGGATGTTTTTAATGTCATTTGTAGTATCTTCTGCTTATTCACTGACTCCAATTAATCTTAAGTTATTTTTCTTTGTCTTGTCAAGCAACTGCTGGATTAATATCTCATGATTCCTTACTAGTTTTGAAGAATCTTTCTTTTCCTGGTCACTAACTGCGAGCCTGTCTTCAATATCTGAGATCCTGTCCTCACATTGGCTTAATCTGCTTTGAATACTTTCAATAGAGTTTCTGTTCTCCTGGATATCCACTTGAATCTGCTTTATGGAATCCATTTGCTTCCTATGTTGTCCTTCCATAATTTGCTTAAGCTCGTTTATTTTTTTGTCTGTATCTGCCCTAACATCACTAAGCATGGTGTGTATTTTGGTAATCTCTGTGGTTGAGAGATTATTTCTGATTCCATTTTTTCCAAAGCCTCATTCAACTGCTTTGTACCAGTTCTAAGAAACCTTGTAGGGGGCTTTCGGATTTTCCAGCCTCATTGCCCCCTGGGTTTGCTTTTGGTGAACCGGGTGTCTGAGGTTGTGACCTCTTTAAGTGTCTTCTCATTTCTTGTCTTTTTTAATTTAATTCCTAACATGATACCTGTTAGTTGCCTGCAGTGGGTTACTTTAATGTTGGGTATTTAGGACTTCCAGGTGATGAGCACTTCCCAGAGATATCTTCCAGGTGTAACTGGTTCCTGGGCTCCGAGTCTATTGGAAAATCCCACCTCCTCAGTTTGTCAGAGATGAGAAACCACTGCTCACCTAGCCCAGTCCCTACTTCCTTGGCACCACGCCCCAGCCCTCTCTGCGACCCCGTCAGTCCCAGTCCTGGACCAGCAAGACCGACAGCTATCCAGTTCAATCGAGTCAGTTCTGGCTGCAGTGGCACCCACAGCACCAAATGCAGTCAACAAAACAGTAAACTGATGAAACCTCTGATTTACAACCCCCAACCATATAAACTGAATTTATATCCATACAACAGGATGCAAAACAATCACATACAATACTTAGGTTCACAAAATGTCAATTCTGTCCCCAGGGGTGAGGACCCAAAATGAATTTAAGGAAAAGCAGAAAAGTGGGAAAGGGGAAAAGAGACTGCAAGCAGGCTGGAGAACAAAGATGGGTCCACC
>RJWM01045138.1:0-12933 GCA_004363535.1 Dasyprocta punctata | reverse complement strand
CATGCATTCGGGTCTCTAGTGGGACTCTTGCATGATATTGCTGTGGGATCCAGGCCCTCGGCTATCCTGGGTCTTAGTGTTGTGGACAGATCTTCCTGCACCGTCTCGTGTTTAACTTTGGGTGATTATTATAAAACAGTATTACAAACCCTGTGTCCTGTATGTAGTTGTTCTCCCTGTAACCCCTGACTACAACAGTATCTGCCCAAGGCCATGGTCCAGAGGCAACTGTCCTGAAAGTCAGCCTACATCCCTCTCCTTGGTAACTTCCTCTGTCAGTGAATCCCACATAAGGCTGGGGACGAAGTGGAGGACAGTGACCAGCTGGTGAAGGGAGGCAGGAATTGGCATTGGGAGCAGAAATGCCACAACCTGGAGAAGATTAGGGGATGTGAGAAGCAGGGAATAACTGTACAATTTGAGATACAGATAAATGAGACATGAAGAAATTCAAAATGACATGATTTTAAAAAAATCACACCAAGACATATAATAGTCAAGATTCCAGAAATTCAATGCATGAACAGGATACTAAAAGCTGTTAGAGAAATCAAACAAATCACCTATAAAGGAAAACACATCAGAATCATAGCAGACTTCTCAACACAAACCCTAAATCAAACAGAGCTTGGAGTGAAGTACTTCAAACCTTGAAAGAAAACCACCTCCAACTCAAATTCATGTACCCTGAAAAATTATCTTTCAAAACTGAAGAAGAAATATGATACTTCCATGATAAAGAACAACTAGAGAAATTCATGACCACCAAACCACTTGAAAATGTTCTGAAGGATATTCTAGAGAAAGACAATGGAGATAACAATTCCATGAATTCCAATAGAACGAATCCTGTAGGCAAGTCAAACAATTAAATAGAAGGGAAAGAAAGAGAACCAGTAACAGGAAAATAATATGACAAAGATAAGTCAATACACATCAGTTATAACCATCAATGTGAATGGTCTCGATTCACCAATCAAAAGAAAGATTGGCAGAATGGATCAACAAACAAGATCCAACAATATGCTCCATACAAGAAACACATTTAACTCAAAAAGAAATTCATAGACTGAAAGTGAAAGGATAGAAAACAATACTCCATGTGACAGGAACCCAGAAAAAAGCAGGGGTAGCTATTCTATTTTCAGATAAAGTGGTTTTCAAGCCAAGACTGATCAGAAGCAATAAAGAAGGTCACTAGATACTTGTTAAGGGAACAATCCAAGAGGAAGATATAATAATCATAAATATGTATGAACCAAAAACCAGTGCACCCAACTATATAAAACAAACATTAATGGATATGAAAATTTGGATAAGCACTAATACAATTGTCATCAGGGACTACAAAACTCCACAGTCACAAATAGACCAATTAGACAAAAAAAAATCAACAAAGAAATATCAGAGCTGAACCAAATCTTAGAACCAGTGGACACAGCAGATATCTACAGAGTGTTCCACCCAACAACAGAACACACATTCTTCTTAGCAGCACACAGGACTTCTCCAAAGCAGGCCACATACTAGTTCATAGAACATGCTTAAGTAAATGCAAAAGAATTGAAATTATCCCATGCATAGTATCTGATTATAGTGCAATGAAATTGGATATCAATGGCAAAAGAAATCACAAAAACTGCATAAACACATGGAAATTAACAGCTTCTTGAACAACCAATAGATCATGGATGAAACCGAAAAGAAAGTAGACAGTTTCTACAATTAAACAATTATGCTAATATAACATACCAGAACTTATGGGACACAATAAAACAGTCCTACAAGGGAAATTTATAGCAGTGAGTTCCCATCCCAGAAAAACAGAGCAGGCTCAAATAAATAACCTAATGTTGAACCTCTAGATTCTAGAAAAAGAAGAGCAAGTTAAACCCAAAGCATGTATAAGAGAGGAAATTATAAAGATCAGAGCAGATTTTAATGCAGTTGAGACTAATAATACAAAGAATCAATGAAACAAAGAATTGGTTCTTTGAAAGATTAAATAAAAAAGACAAACTCTTAGCCAATCTTATTTTAAAAGAACAGAAAAGGCTCAAATCCATGCAAATAGGAATAAAAAAGGCAAAATCACAATGGGTACTGTAGAAATCCAGATGATCATCAGTATCTACTTTGATAACCTGAACTCTAGTGAAATAGAAAATGCAGAAGAAATGGACAGATACATATGAATCACCAAAGCTGAATGAAGACTATATAAAAATTCTGAATAACCCAATTTCAGTCAATGAAATCCAAGAAGTAATAAAAAAAAAACTACCAAAAAAGAAAAGTTCAAGTCCTGATGAATTTACTCCTGAATTCTATAAGAACTTTAGAAATCTAATGTCACTACTCCTCAAAACTCTTTAATGAAATTGAAAGGGAAACAGTACTCCCAAAGTCATTTCTGGAAGCAAGCATTACCCTGATACCAAAAACCAGAGAAGAATCCAAAAGCAAAAAAGAAAACTATAGCCCAATATCCTTAATGAGCTTACATGTAAAAATCCTCAATAACATACTAACTGTTCTGGCTTGTATCTAGATGTCCCCCAAAGCCTCATGTGGTCATGGGTGGGACTTTTCAGAGATGGTGGATATACAGTGTAATACTGGGATCAAGGATGTGATTCTGGGATTTATCATGGTGCCATGATAGGAATAAGGGCAGGTAGCCTGAGTAAAATATAAAAGAAAGAAAGAGGGTTGCTGTCGTCATCACTTGTCATTTGGTGTTTCCTTGCTTCTTCACTACTTTGCTGCTTTGCTGCCCACTATGAACTGTTTCTCCTCTGTGATGCCCTTCTGCCATGCCATCTTGCCTTGGCACCAACAAAGTATGAAATGAAACCTCTACAAACTGAGAGCTGAACAAGCCTTTAAATTTGAGTGTTGGGTATTTTGTCTCAGCAACAATAATTAATTAAGACACTGGCAAACAGAAAGCAGCAAATTGTCAAAAAGATTATACACCATGACCAAGTAGGATTCATCTCAGGGATGCAGGAATGGTTCAATGCATGAAAATCAATAAATGTAATGCACCATATCAACAGAACCAAGGACAAAAACCGCATGATCATCTCAATAGATGCAGAAAAAGCATCTGACAAAGTCCAACACCCATTCGTAATAAAAAAAAATAACCTAAAGAAAACTGTAATAGAAGATCTTTATATCAATCTCATAAAAGCCATCTATGACAAACCAACAGCCAAATCACACTAAATGGTCAAAACTGAAAAGCTCTCACTCTAAAATCAGGAACAAGACAAGGAGGTCCACTGTCACCACTCCTGTTCAATACAGTTCTGGAAGCATTAGCCAGAGCAACTAGATAAAGAAATAAAAGGACTATAGATAGTAAAGAAAAAAGTTAAATTGTCATTATTTGCTGATGACATGATGCTTTACATAAAAGACCCCAAAATCTCCACCAAGACTCCTAGAATTAATAACCAAACTCAGCAGCACAGCAGGATATAAAGTCAACATGCAAAAATCAATACCATTATTGTACACAAAAAATTAACTCACAGAGAAAGAAATTAGGGAAACAACACTTTTCACAACAATATCAAGAAAATGAAAGACTTAGGAATCAATCTATACATTGAAAACCTATACACTGCAAATTACAGTACTCTGAAAAAGAAGATCAAAGAGGATATCAGAAAATACAAAGATATCCTCTGTTCTTGGATAGGCAAAACCAATATAGTGAAAGTAACTATATTCCCAAAACTGTTATTCAGATTTAATGCAAACCCAATAAAAATTCCAATAGCACACACAGAACTAGAGAAAACAACCTTAAAATGCATATGGAACCAGAAGAGACCCAGAATAGCAAAAGTGGTTCTGGGCAACAAAGACAAGGCAGTGGGCATCACAATCTCCAATTAGAAGTTATGTTACAAACCTACCATGAGAAAAAAAAAACAGCATGATAGTGATCAATCAAACAATGACAACACAAACAGTTCTTTTTGATGAACTAACAGAGATTAGTAATATAGTTATCTATCTAGCATACACATACATACTTATATTTATATAGGTTTACCAACATACATATAATGTTTTCCTTTCTTCCTTTTTTTTTTTTTTTTTTTGAAATTCTGTATCATTTCTATCCCTTTTTCCTGTTTTGCTTTAAAAAAAACAGCATGATACTGGGAGGGAAAAAAATAGATCTAAGAATCAGAGAAACACAATAGAAAATGCAGAAACAACTCAGTCACACTCAGCTACTTTATCTTTGACAAAGGAGTCAAACACCTTCACTGGAAGAAAGACATCCTCTTTAATATATACTGCTGGAAAAAAAGGCTTTCCATATTCTGAAAATTGAACCTAGATGCATATTTCTTACCATGCACTAAACTAAAGCTGAAATGGATCAAAGATCTAAATATAAAAACAGAAACACTTAATTTCCTGGAAGATAGCCTAGGTAAAACTCTAGAAGACATAGGTTTAGGCAAAGATTTTATGAATAAGATCCTGATCACATAGGAAATATTACAAAGAATTAACAACTAGGATCACCACCAACAGAGTGAAAAGACAACCCACAGAATGAGAAAAAATTTTACCAGCTATTTCTCAAAGGACTAACATCCGGAATATATAAAGAATCCAAAAAAAATCAGACCTTCAAATTTATTTATTTATTATTTTTTATTTTAGAGTATACAACAGAATAAAAGCAATCAAAACAAACCAGTCCAAGAGACACAGGACTCCAAAACATCATGAAATCAATAGCAGTCATCATAAAGCCCCCAGATGTCCCCAAAACAGCTGCAGACAACCTCAGACACAGTACAAATCAAACAGAACAGAACAGAATAGAAACATCAAAAACAAAACAATGAATGTGATAAAGGACCTCAAAACAAGCCAATAGTAAAATTGCTACCATAATATACCTTGCTATCCTTAAAACAGCTTCTCCTGCCATAGGATTTAACATAATCAAGCAAAACAAAAGAGAATAAAACCCAACCCAACAAAGCAATGGAAATGACATAGAACCACAAAACAAGACCACAGGGAATCAACAATGGTTGCAACCTTCAAAAGGAACCCCCCCCCCCCGCCAGATGACACACTACTTAGTGATATCCTATGATCCAGAGCACTGGCCCTAGACCTGCAATGTTAGTGAAACACCAAAGCACCACAGGCATCCAACTGCACTTCACCCCAGTAGCTACCATCACAGTCTGCGTTTCTTCAGATAAGCCAGTTGCTTGGGGGTGGGTGGGTGGTACCTCTTGTCTACCAGCCCTTGCGCCAGAACAGGGGTCTGCCTGTTCCCAGTCTGCCGGAGGCCCGTGCACAGCGTCAGTTCCCAGACTGAGCTTGTTTGGTGCTGCGGCCATTGTTCTCTCTAATCCTGGTCCACAAATGGCCTATTTTATTTTATTTTAAAGAGGAAAAAAATTCAAACAAGATAATTACACAGTAATAATGCTTAATATATTGCATATTGTTATCTTTAAATTAGTTACTCAGAGTACAAGATATCTGCATTTAATTGTCCAAACAATATTAGTATATACCTTTCTTCTTAATGGACTAAGAGAAATTAGTAGTGTAACTATCTTAACTATCTTTTATATATGAAAAATTTCTTTCAGCTTCTAACACTAGGGAGACAACATAATGTTTTTTTTTTTTTGACAACATAATGTTTACACATGTGAATCTGATTTATTTCACTTGTGAATATGGTCTCTAGTCACATCTATTATCCTATAAAAGTCTCAAGTTTATCCTTCTTTATGACTGAGTAGTACTCCATTACATAAAAATACCACATCTTTTTAATCCATTCTTTGGTTTATAGGCATTTAGGTTGTTCCCAAGATCTAGCTATTATAAATTATGCTGCTATAAACATGGATGCACATATATCACTGTGGTACGATGTTTTTAATTCTTCTGGGAAGATACCCAGAAGGGGAAAAGCTGGGTCAAATGGGACCTCCAATCTTAGTTTTTTGCAGAATCTCTATACTGATTTCCACAGCAGTTGCACCAGTCTATATTCCCACCAAGAGTGGAGAAGGGGTCCTTTTTCCCCACAGTCCCTCCAGCATTTGTTATTGGTTGATTTCTTGATAATAGCCATTCTTTCCAAGGTGAGGTAGAATCTTAGTATTGTTTTAAATTGCATCTCTCAAATGACCCGTGCTATTGAAAATTTTTTCATATATTTATTTGCTGTTTGTGTTTCATCTGAGAAATGTGTATTCATCTCAGATGCCCATTTTTGGATTGTAGACTTCCAAATTTAAAGACCCAATCTAAAAATGGGCATCTGAAATGAACAGTCATTTCTCAGATGAAGAAGTACAAACAGTAAATAAATATATGAAAAACGTCCAGTCTTTTTAAGCAATACAAATTAAAAACACTGCTGTTGCATCTTACTCCAGAGAGAATGGCTATCATCAAGAAACCAATGAATAACAAATGCTGGCAAGGCTGTGGGGAAAAAGGAATCCTTCTCCATTGCTGGTGGGCGTGTAAACTGGTACAACCGTTATGGAAATCAGTATGGAGATTTCTCAAAAAACTAAAATTAGAGGTTCCATTTAGCCTAGCTGCTTCCCTCCTAAGTATCTTCCTAAAAGAGTTAAAAGCATCGTACCACAGTCATATATGGATACTCATGTTTTTAGCAGCACAATTTATAATAGCTAAATCTTGGATGCAGCCCATATATACACCCATCAACGGTGGAATGGATAAAGAAAGTGTGGTACTTGTATAAAGTGTTGTACTACTCTGCCATAAAAAGGATCAACTTGAATCATAAGTAGGAAAATAGATGTCCCTTGAGACTACAATCTTAAGTGAAATAAACTGGGCACACAAGTTTAAATATCATATCATTTCTCTTATGTGAGAAACTCAAAGGGTAAATAAGGAGTACAATGGAGGACAGATTTTGAAACAGAATATATTCAAATAGGAAGTGGAACAAGTAAGGGGAGGCAGAGAAAAGAAAAAAGAGAATAAAAGGAAAAAAATGGAAACAAAGCTTTTGTAAATGGGGAGGGAAAGGAAGGTTGAAGGGAGGGGAAAGAATGGGGAAAAAGAGAAGAATCAAGATATTATATGCAGGGGGCTTAAGATATAGCTCAGTGGCACACAGCCTGCCTGGCAAGTATAAGGTCCTGAGTCTGGTTCCTGGTACAAAAAAAAAAAAAAGATATTATGCACGGGCACAAATTTCCCATGATGAATGTGATCACTATGTATGATAAATATGCACAAATTAAAAAAAAGTTAAAAAATGAGAAAAAAAAGATTCTCAATGTTTCCACTAAAATAAGTATTTAAGATGACAGAGATGTAATTAGCTTAATCTTTCTACCATGTATATACATATTAAAATATCACATTGTATTTCATAAATGTACACAATTACTAGTTTAGTTATTTAAAACACTGGGCTATAAGATTCTGGCTCAAATATATTAATATCTCCACTCCTGTCTCATAACCAGCCACCCCTGAAAATACTCCACTAATTTCACCAGAAAAGTCATTAATTAGGTAGTGGGATGCCACTAAGTTCTGGTGGCATTTACTTATTTTCTAAAATCTTTTTACTTGAAAGTGTAAATGTTAGCTTTGGCGAGTGTTGACAGTTATTTTCCTTGACAAGACAGCTCCCTTCCTTCTTTTTCAAGAAAATAGCTGCCAAATACCTGTGTCTGAATATAGTCACAGTCTGTCGCTTTTTCCCTCAAGTATAGAAGTATTCCGTGAAAAAAAGCAGCTCACTCAGCTTGCAGCGCATTCCCGCAGGGGCTGCCCCCTGGCACAGCGATCTGACCTTCAGGTCCCGGGCAGCTTTCTGTCACCCTAACGCATACCCCGAGATAAATCAACTTATAAAGGGAAAAGGCCCATTTTTATCTCAAAGTGTTGGAAGCTCCAGGCCACGCTCCAGCAGACACATCGCTTGCAGGCCTCTGCTGGGGAAGGCGGCGCAGTAGCTTCACAGCTGACACAAAGACCTGCTTGCCTGGCTGGGCCGTGAGAAAGAGGAGAAGGCGCGGAGTCTCCTCTGTCCTCGGCGAGGGCTGCCCCCACTGACCGGAAGTCCTGACAGTAGGCCCTGCCTCCCAAAGCACCACGGACTGGGGACTCAGCCTTTACCACGTGGGCCTTGGGGCGTATTCCAGGTCTAAACTGTAGTGTTCAGCGTGCCCAGAGGTGTCTGTCTGCATTCTTTCCATTTCCTCACGAATGATACTTTAAAACTCACACACATACACTCAGCGATCCAAAGTTCCTTTTAGCATCCCACAAAGGCATTCTTCAGTGAAAGTGGCCTGTCTTCCTCCTGCCTTCTTTCGTCCCTCCCTCTCTCCAGTGAACGTGTTGTGATGGAGAATTCTGAAATCCAAAATTCTGCGAAACAGGAAACATTTCGCTTCTCAAACATTTTGGATCAGAGATACTCAAGCTGTACCGCGTGGCATCGCTGGCTCGACTCCTGCCGAAGCAGCTACCACGGCCCTCACCAAGGAGACTTCCGTGCCCTCGGTCCACTGTCCCCGAAGCAAGCCGGGCAGCCCGGGGACAGCGAGGGAGGCTGCCCAGAGGACACCAGGGATTCCCTGTGGGTTGTGACCTGAAAGACAGCGGGAAGTTTTTGAGGGGAAGAAAAGGGAAGCTGATAGGCTAGGCAGAGAGAACAGCATGTGCAAAGGCCCAGACGTATGACAGAGGCAGTGTGCAAAGAGAAACTCAAACCACTCCATGCTTACTGCAAGAGGCCCAGTGGCAAACCTCCGCCCAGCTCCAGGCGTCCACAGATCACAGTCCAGGCATAAAATCTGTTTAGCATTTAATGCGTAGCTGGCATAGTTCAAAGCATACATTTACTCTTCCTGTGGAGTAGATGCCATTATTATCATCACCTCCTTTTACACCTCAAGAAATCAAGACAAGAAATAAAGAGATTTAATGATTCATCCCAGATCCTCACAGGTAGCCAGAGGCACCAAAAGGACTCAATATCCCAGAGGCTATGGTGAGGGAGGGAGGTTCATACTGGCTTTCCCGCTGGAAACCTCAATTGGCCAACCTCGTCGCTTATCCACCGTCAGAACCAATCCTGAAGGGGACCCAGGCCCACCTCCACTGTGCAGGTCTCCAATCCCAGAGAACCGCTGGCTGAATACCACAGCAAGGAGAATGAAGGGTCTGCAACAACGTCCAAAAACATGATCGGTGCGTCTTCTATAAGAGCACATCCTGTATGATTTCATGTATGCAAAGTTCAAAACCAAGCACTAGTTACAAATCTAGAGTGAGCTTGTCCTCTTAGGGGTGATGATCAAGGACAAGAGAGGAAGGGGCAGCCGGGACAGTGGTCGAATTCACTTTGGAACAATCCAAGAAGCTCTGCATGTGTGCAGCCTCCTACAGAGTATATTTTTATTTACTTTTAATTTAATTTCACGAAGTCTGTAGTATAAAAAAATTAAAAATAGGAAAAGCAGATTCACCCAATGAGTTTTATTTAGCCATAGTGGCAAATGGATTTCTCAGCATGAATCAAGGTTTTGTGCCCCATATCCTGAGGGATAACTAGAATAATCATGGAAACCCAGGGATGAAGGGCATTGTGTTTCAAATGGTTTTAATGAACATTTGTTCAAGTTTCACTCATTAGCATTATAAAGCAACAGGAAGGGTCTGGGACACAGAAGTGCCCTGTGTGCAGGCCAGCTTTTTCCAATTAGGCAGCCTTCGTGGGCCACCTTGGGGATGGGCGGGCTCTCGGCAGGGGGAGCAGACAGAGCTGGGTCCACACCTCGCCGTACCTGCCACATTCCTGTGAGCTTTGCTGCACTTTATGGGTTATAGATGATTTCTCAACCTTTTAACCCGTGCTCGCTTCTTACTAGATGTAAATATCTCACACATTTCTCTAATGTTACTTGAAATTTCAAAATTAATTAAATATTATGACAAAAAGCACAGCCCAGACACAGGATAAAGTGCAGCTTTGTTCCCAGGCCGCCTGGCAGCCCCCACGGAGGTTCCTGAAAGTGTACGCACCCTGTGCACCTCAGCCCCCAGGAGGACCTTGGTTTCAACATTACAAGCCTTTTCATTTCCTCCAGGTTTTTGATGAGAGATTTGGGGACGTGGCCACCAGGTGGATGCCGTGCTCCTGGCATTTATGAGCTCATGGTCTGACTTCCCCCGGGGGAAGGGGGGACTAGGAAGCAGGCAGACTTACTTTGTTTCCAATAAAACCCGCAACTCCTTACTTATTAGGTAAGTATCATTCCATGGTGATAGGTAAGATTTACGGGGTACCTTTCTCTGTGCCACACGCAGTGCAAGGTGCCCCCTGTGTGTGCCATAACTTACTCCCTATGACAACTTGGTCTTGGTCGGGGGTCTCATCATCCCTACTTTATGGCCAAGGAACCCAGGCTCCAGCAATTGCATGACCTGCTCCAAGACTGCGCAAGGGAAAGCAAGGCTTTGGCTCACTGGGCTCCTACTCCTGATCAGTGGGTGAAAATGAGACAGAGACAGACAGACACACAGACACACAGACACAGACACACACGCATGCACGTACAGAGGGACTCACACGGAGAGGAAATGGCTGCACAGGGGGGATGACAGCAAGGATGTCTCCAGATTGGTACTGGACAAAAGCAGGTAACCAGAGGTGGGAGCAGAAGATAGAAGTCTGACACAGGAGGGTAGATGAAGAGAATCTAGCTGGGCTGGAATCCAGCATCTAGGGCATGTGTGAGGGGAAACTGGACCACGCCTGGATCGTGGCACCCCATCCCCACCCCAGACCTGCTGCACACATGGTCTTGGGTGAGGATCAGACTGAGGGAGGAGGGAGCTAGGCCTTCAGTGACCTCTCGGCTGACGGAACAGACTCGCTATCAGTCCAACTTCTCTCCTAGGTACAGAGAGTGAGACACACGCAAGCTGGGGATTCAGAGAAGTCGAAAGCAGGGAGAATGGGGCAGGACAAAGATGTCATGCACCCATGTCCTGAAACCAAAAGCACTACAGCACCTGTGGGTGGTGGGACTGAGGGGAGAAAGACAGAATAAAAACAAGTCGCCCACATACAGTGGGAGCACTGAGCTTGGGAGACAGTCAGCACGCTACCCATGACTGCCAGCAGGTTCCTCCGAGGGGCCCAGCGGCTCCTCGCCAGGAACTGCAGAAAGCAGGGAAACCCAGATCTCCAGGGAGTGCGTGGAGTGGAGAGAGGAGCAGGGGAGAGCTGCGAAAAGAGAGAGAGGGCGGCTTGGCAGAGTCACAACAGAGCAGACACTCACTTCTTATTTCCCCAAACACAGGAAAAGCCTGAGACCATGTGAGGTGCTGCCTACCACCCCGAACTGGCAAAGCCTGGTGGTAGCTCTAGATTCTACAAGCGGGGATGAGACAGACCCCTGGGTACAGAGAGCGAGCCAGCAGCGCTGGGCCAAAGGTCTTCTGGCCATTTACTAGCTAGAAACCCCCTGGAGAGAAGATTCTGGGGATGACGGTGATATTTGCCAGGCGGTGAAGGAAGGCAGTGTGAGGTCCCTAGCAGATCCGATGGAGAACTGGACAGCTAGGAGCTGGGCCAACTACACCACATTTGCTTCCCCTGAGATGGATTGACACAACTGGATCTTGAGAACAGGCCCAAAGCACAGCTTGCAACCTGGACACGGGATTGGAAGGAGTGACAGTCCTCGCCGCTTTGGGCAGGCAGTGACTAATCCACAGGGGCAAAGTGCTTGGCGGGTAGCAGTCAGCCTGAGACTCCAGTGTAGATGGAGCCATGTGGATGCTCTGGGTAATGCTAGGATGATTGTATGAGCGTTTGCTTGCTTGTCTGTGGTTTCTTTGCTTGATTTTTTGGTTTAGGTCATTCTGGTTGTTGGGGGTTTTTTCTGTTTTCATTTTTTCTGTATTTTTTTTCCTCCTGGTTTCTGCTCCTTTATTGGTATTGTTTTGTTATTTTACTTTATTTTATTCTTTAGGGTTTTCCCGTTTGACTTGCTCCCTCTCTTAGGGCTTCTCTTTTATTTTTTACTTTCTTTCCTCCCTATTCTTTTTTTCCTCCTCTCTTCATCATTTTCTTGCTTCTTGCCTTCCTCTTCTTCCTCTCCACGTGTCTAACAGTATATATACTATATAACACGGCCTTCATAAATACATTAGGAATAAGAATCAACAAGTGTTACAATTTAACAGCACTATTCAAAGGCATGTTGCAGTAATCTTAAGCTTTTTTTTTTTAAAGAGAAAATGGACATGGAAAAGAGAAACAAAAAGCAGAAGAGACAAACAAACAACAACAACAAATCCAATACGATAACATTATAGGTTTATAAAATAACATGGTTGGAATTTGACAGTAGTTGCAATATTGCATATCATTACCTTCAAAGGGGTTGTTCAGATTAACAGATATAGACATGTAAAATTGATCTAATCATATGAGTATTAACTGTTCTTTTTCAACAGCTAATACACTTAGTAATATAGTCATTTTAACTATCTTATGTACACCTATTTATAAATTTTTGTCTTTTTCCTTTTCCCTTCCTTCTTTCCTCCTTTCACCTTAGAATACCTCTTGTTGTCTTTAAAATAACTGCTCATATCATCAGTCCTAATATAATCAAACAAAATAGTTCAGAATAAAGCCAATAAAAAATAAAACAATGGTCACAGAAAAGAGAAACAAAAAGCTAAAGGGACCAACAAACAACAACAACAAATCCGATACTGTAACATTATAGGTTTACAAAATGAGATGATTGGAGTTTGACAGTGGTTGTAACATTGTATATCATTACCTTCAAAGGGGTTGCTCAGATTGATGGATATAGACATGTAAAATTGATC
>RJWM01045137.1:0-12946 GCA_004363535.1 Dasyprocta punctata | reverse complement strand
TGGCAGCATTTGCGGGAACAACCACAGAAAAGCTTTGAGGATCTCTTCCTGGATCCAGACTGCCTGAATGAAACTGCACTGGGCTCATTCCCTTTTAACCAACCTGTGAATCTGGGTGTTAAGCAGACCCACTTGTCAGGACTGGAGTTGCACCATACACACACACATGCACACACACACACACACACACACACACACACACACATCTGTGGCCATGCAGAGATTAAAATTATTGAGTCCACTGGAAGCAGATGGATGTGCTTTGCAAGAGTACAGGGTTGACAGCAGGAATTAAGCAGAGAGCTGTGAGTGATTTAGTCTGCCAGATGCATTAGGCCTAAGAAGAAACGGCTTTCTACATAGCCCACATGGGCAGGGCTTCCCTGGAAGAGGGGACATCAGAGTACCCACTTTTATTTTCTTTAAGTTTACTGGTACAACTTAGGTATACATAATGATCACATTCATCATATGGAATCTGTGTCTGTACATAATATATCTTGCTTCTTATTTTTTTCTCCTATTTTCCTCTCTTTACTTCCACCCCTTCTCCCCTTCTTATTTACAAAAGCTTTGTTTCCATTTCATTTTTCTTCTCTCATTTTTTACTTTTCCCTTCCCTCCTTTCTCCTTTGTTCCACCCCCTGAGCTTCTTCTTTCCCACTGGAACATTTTCTTCCTCTTTCACAATATCTATTATACATTTTGGTCCTTATTTATACTTTGTTTCTCACACCAGTGAAACAATGCAATACTTACATGTGTGTCCAAATATTTCTAGAGTATGGTCTCAAGGGGGATCAATTTACCTATAAATGTCTCAAGTTTATTCTTCTTCACAGCACAATAGTACCCCATTATATAGAAAACCCTTCTTTATCCATTTATCAGTTGATATGCATTTGGGCTGTTTCCAAGATTTAGCTAATACATAGTGTGCTGCTATAAATATGGGTGCACATATATTGCTGTGGTATAATGCTTTTAATTCTTTTGGGAAGATACCAAGAAGGGGAATAGCAGGATCAAATGGAACCTCTAGTTCTAGTTTTTTTCTCCACACTGATTTCCACAGTGGTTGCACAAGTCTTCACTCCCACCAATGGTGGAGAAGGGTTCTTTTTTCCCCCACAGCCTAGTTTAGCATTTGTTATTGGTTGACTTCTTAATAGCAGCCATTCTTTCTGGAGTGAGATGGAATCTCATCATTGTTTTATTTTGCATCTCTTGAATTACCAGTGATGCTGAACATTTTTCATATATTTATTTGCCATTTGTACTTCTTAATCAGGGAAGTGTGAATTCATCTCAGATACTGATTTTTGGATTGGGTCTTTAAATTTGGAGGGTTAGAAATGCACATATCATAGCAAAAAAATACATATCTACATGCTGCCTCCCTTTCTAAAACACAAATGAACTTAAACTTTTTTTATTTCCTGTAGAAGTTCAGAGTAGACAGTGCTGGCCAGGAAAGAAGAACAAGAAATACAGTACAGTCTCTGGCAATATTGGATGCACTTCCATTATCTTTTTCATTTTCTGAAGAGAATAAAACCAAACAAAATAGAATAAAGTCAATCAAAACAAAACAATGAACATAGTACATGACTTCAAAAAAAGATAAAAGGAAATCAGTAATGGCTACCATAATACACCTTGTTATCTTCAAAATAACTTCCCATACTATCAGGCATAATAAAATCAAACAAAATAGTACAGAATAAAACCAATAAAAACAAAATAATGGAAGCTATACAGGACTTCAAAGTAATAATAGTAAAACAATAGTGGTTACCATAATGTCTCTTGTTATCTTCTAAGCAGTTGCCTATATCATCAGACATAATGCAATCAAATCAAAATAGAATAAAATCACTCAGAACAAAACAATTAAAGCAATACAGGGCTTCAAAACAAGGTGACAGGAAATCAATAATGGCTGCCATAATATATTTTGTTATCTTTGAAATAGCTATCCATACCATCAAATATAAGAAAATTAGACAAACCAAAGCAGAATAAAATCAAACTAAACAGAAGAATGAAAACTATATGGGATTCAAATCACAATAGATTAACAATGGCCACTGCCTTCCCTTTTTAGACACTTCCTACACTTTCACTTTTATAATATGTATTGTGTATTTTGAATCCTACTAACTCCTTTAGTTTTTTGTACTAGAGACAACATGATGTTCACCCATGTGACTCTGAACCATTTCATCCATGAGCATGATCTCAAGTTGTATCCATTTACCTATAAGAGTCTCAAGGTTATCTTTCTTTAGAACTGAGTAGCTTTCCATTGTTTAAAAATGCCATATCTTTCTTGTCCACTCTGCAGCTAATGGGCAAGCTATCCCCACTTCTTTCTGGTTCCCTGTCACATAGAGCATTGTTTTCTCTCCTTTGACTCTCAGTCTATGAGCCCCCTTTCAAGTTAAATGTGTTTCTCATATAAAGCATAGTGATGGATCCTGTCTCTTGATCCACTATGCTTGTGTTTCTTTTTATTGGTGATTTGAGGCCATCTGCATTAATGGTTATGACAAACATGCACTGCCTTATCTCTGCTATGCTGTTTTCCTGCCATTGGCTGCCTACTTTTCCTCTCCATTCAATTGTCTGTGCCACTCAGTGATACACCTCTGCCACTATTTCTGGAGCTGTGGTCTTTTTTGTCTCTCTCTAGAATGTCCTTCAGTATTCTTTGTAGGGTTGGCTTGGTGGTCATGAATTCCTCCAGTTGTTCTTTGTCATGGAAGTATCCTGTTTCTCTGTTAATTTTGAAAGATAGTTTTGCAGTGTGCATCAATCCAGATTGGAAGCTATTTTCTTTCAGGACTTGAAATACTTTACTCCAAGCTCTTCTTGACTGCATAGTTTGTGTTGAGAAATCTGTCATGATTCCGGTGGGTTTTTCTTTATAGGTGATCTGTTTCTTTTCTCTAACAGCTTTTAATACTCTGTTCTTCTGTTGAATTTCTAGGATCTTGATGATTACATGTCTGGGTATAGATTTATTTTGGTTATGGCTAGCTGGAGTTGTATATGCCTCACTTACCTGAATGTCACTTCCTTTTCCCATGCTTGGGAAGTTTTCTGATATTATTTCTGTAAATAAACTTTTAATGTCAATTGTGTTGACCCCTGCTTTTTCACTGACACCTTTTATTCTTAAAGTATATTTCTTTAGGTTGTCTTGCAGCCATTGAATTGTTACTTCCAAGTTCCTTTTTGTTTTTAGGAGATCTTTCCTTCATGATCACAAGCTGCAAACCTGTCTTCAAGGTTTGAAAGTCTATCTTCAGCTTCTTTCAAGTGGCTTTGCCAGCTTTCAGTGGAGTTTTTGATTTCATGGATATCTCTCTGAGTCTGTTTCATGTATTCTAAATCTTTTTTGTATTGTTCATTCAAGATTTCCCTCTTTTTCCTATGCTCCTCCATATTTTTATCTATGTCCTTAGAGATGCTTAGCAATTCTTTTATTATGTTTTTCATTTCTTCTTTTACCTGAGTTAGTATTTCTGTTCTAATTTCTTTTATAGCCTCATGAAGTTCTTTCTTTACTTCACTTGCCTTCACCTCAGAAACTTTAGGTGTGTGATTCCTGATGTCTTGCATGTTTGTATCTCCTGATCTTGCTCTGCTTGGATTAGAGGCCAGAGACTGCCTTTTGCGTCTTCATCTTGACATATTCCTGGGTTCTTCTGGACAAAGGTTACTGGAGTTCCAGGCACTTCCTGCATTGGCTACAATTTCTCTGAAGCAAGACTATTTGGTTCTTCTAGCCAGTGCTGACTATGGATATCTGATAGTGGCCATTTGGTGTGCTGGTGCAGGACTGTCTGCTGCTCTTCCCAGCCTTCATTGGCTCCCTGATGGTTGGTGGAGTGTGCACGGGGCGAAGCTGGCTGCCCGCTACAAACCTGGGCTGGTCACCAACCGCGATCCTCCACTACCACCCCTGGAGGGTGTGTGAGGCCACTGCCTTCAGACCAAGCTGGCTACTCACAGAGAACCTCCACAATGGTTGCTAGAATGTGCACAGGTCCAGGGCTGGCCACAGCCTGCAGACCTGGGCTGGTCACTGGTGGGGATCTTCCACTACCATTCCTGCAGTGTGCACAGTGGTGGGGATGGCCACAGCCTCCAGATTGAGCTGGTTACCCACAGTGAACCTCCAAGATGGCCTCTATAATGTGCATGGGGCAGGGCTCAGTCTGAGCAATTTCCATGGGTCTGTGCCCAGCTAGGAGCTACTGGAGGAAGCCAGGAGCATTTCTGGTTCCGGGCTTATCCAGTCCAACTCCAAAATGGTTCCTAGCCAATTGCTGTTTCCCTTGGGAGGACCGAGTCCTCTGCACTCACCACCAATTAGTCCAGTCTTCCAGGTCTGCTCTTCCTATCTACTGCCATTCTCCTCCAATGCTGCCTCTCTCTACCGAGGTCTCCAGGGTCCCCACCGCCATGTCACCTTGATCATGTGTCCCCAGGTTCCAACAGCTCCTCTCACACAGTGGGTCCAGCTCCGGACAAAGGTGCCCCCAGCTACTGCTTTCTTCTTCATTTAAGTTTTTCTTTTTACTCTTTCTGTGGGCTTCAATTCTTACTTTAGATTCTTCCTGGGTCCAAGGGACCCACTTCCTTCTTGTCTTGCCCATGATGCTATATTCCAGCATCTGGACTGTATCTCTCAGAGAGGCTGTTTACTCTGCTGCTTACTCTTCCACCATCTTCCCAGAAGTCCATTTCCATCTTTTAAGACACAAAACTAACAAGCTGTTCACAGAAGAACTCCAAGAAGTATGCATTTTGTTGCAAGACAAGCAGTGCCCTGACCCGATAGGCTGCTCCCTGTTAGAGAATATTCTATATGGTTTTGCCTCCCCATAAGTTTGATAGCAATAACAATGAAAAACTCCATGCATATATTTTTCATTCAAGATCAGTATTGAATGATTGCCTCCAAAAACAAAACATGGAAATTTGAGACACATATTTTTTTCTGCAAATTTTAGTTGTTAACACAATGAGAACATAAGACAGGGTACAAAAGTCATACTTAGGTAGAAAGTTGTGTGACTTTCTAATCTTTACAAATGCAATTCCTTTTCATATCTTGAGAGAAAGAAAAGTAGCTCCACTGCTTAATGCATCATTGTAAGTAATTATTCTTCTGGCCTTTTTATTAGTGTGTTTTAGTTTATAGGTTTATGGCAAGAATAATGTTTACAGATTGGCACAACCTGAAAAATAGTCACCTTGTTTAAAAGTGACCCATCATTTAAACATCATCATTTTGGCAATAAATACCTTCTCAACTTTCCTCTTTGAGTATAGGCAGTACACCCATAAATAGGAATTCTGCAAGGGCTGAGAAGTGGTGAGGCTTGCTTCCATGAGTAGAGAAGTCTTGGAAAAGTGAATGGAAAAACTTGCCTCTGTTTAGCATGAATGAGCCTCATATTTAAGTAACATTCTCAAGCCAGATAAATAATTTTTCTTTGGCATTGTAATCATGCACTGCATTAAAATATTCAAGTGAAATGTTTTCTGCCTCTACTCACTTTATCTTCGATCTTTACATTCCTTGTTGAGTTTCAATTCATAAACTTCATCAAATAAAAAGTCTAATATAAGCAAGGCAACTGTGCTGTAAGACATTGGGAGTACATGTAATCAATTGATTTGATGTCCGCACACACATACCCCAAAATACTAGAATAATAAAAATAGTTGCTGCATGGTGGCAACAATTATGCTTACTGATTATGATTATCTCATTATTCTTTTCTCAAGCTGTTCTGCCATGAATATGCATTATTTATATAAAGATGAAATTTTTAAAGAAACATATGCCAAAATTCCTTTGAATTCTTTATCAGTAATCATCCACCTGTTCCTCTTCTGAGAAACTGCTTTGACCCGCATCTGACTTTCCCAGAATCCAAGTGCAATCAGCCTCCTGTGAAGTGTCCCTTTGGACGTAGAAAAGCTACTCTTCCTGCAAGCCCTCAGGCATGCCTACATCCATGCTAAGCCATAGTTGTCACATGAGCAGGAAGAAATTGAAATTCTCTGTTTTGTTTCTCCTCCTCTGTGACCTTCAGACAAGGTAAATCATTGCAGCCCTGATATCACTCGATAAAATGCTAGGTTATGTTGTGGGCAGAATTAATCCGAGCAGAGAAGACAGGGGTTCATATAGGCATTTGAATAAAGGAAACAAATCGAATTTTCCCTAAAACCATGCCTTGGGTAAGGGGTTAGCCTCATGCTGCCTTAAGTATATGCTCTGTGAACTATTTTCGCTCCTTACAAGCAGTCTCTTCTAGTTACCATGACAGATCAAAACTAAAGAAATAAAGAAGAGAAACTCATTTATCACTTTGAAATTCCTCAGTGATAGCTTTACCATTTCTGCAAAACTGATAAATCACATGTGGCAAGACTGCTATCCCTCCTGTCCTACACACTAAATGTAGACGAAGAAAAAAGAAGCCAAGGTAGATTAGTGATTTTACCCTTATTCATCATACCTAGAAACTATATCATAGATTTCCAGATAATTGCCCAGTTAGTAACATCTTGTCACATTCCTAGTTAAGTGTTTAATGTTGATCTTTACAGAAGGGAAAAGTTAAGTTGATGAGTTGATGTTTACTTCATTCCCATCAAGATCTATGCTAGGATTCTAGAACTGGAACATTTGTGCTTTCTCTGAAGGTCTTAGAAAGATCAACTTTTGGACCCATAGGATCTCAACTGTGAAACTAGTATGTGCCGTCCCTCTGTCTTTTTCTCCTCCCAGGGTTAAATCTTCTGCCCACTTGTTGTTTTCCTGCTTGCTTCACCACTGGCTCTTTTGCCTTTTCAGTAGAATTGTTTGGCCACATGAGAAGATTTGCCTCTGCACCTGGGCTATAGAGCTTTACAATATAGAGGATGTAACAGGTTAAGTCTACACAATGGAGTAAGTATTCATGGCCATTGTAGTTTTGATCTTGGGACTGGTATAAGGTCCAGCATGCCCACGGAAGACCCACATGTGGAATGTGGCCACCGTTATTCTTGTGCTCATCCACCTGTGCCAAGCCATGAGCTTGGAGTGTACAAGCTGAACTGTGCACTGCAGCTGCCAACATGGAATAACTGTTCTTTTAAGTATCACTTTTCAATCCCTGGGACTGTGATAAAATGCTAGCTAGGATGTAATCTTCACCAAAAAGGGATTGGCACTGCTTTGGATTCCCAGGCAATTAAAGCTATGCCAGAGAGGTTGAAGGCATGCTTTGCATATTGCTGAAACTCTGTTGCAGAAGGAGCCCACAGGGCCATGAGGGCTAAAATCACAGCCCTAGCTTCCTCATATTCAAGGGGACTGGCCACTCTGTGTGTATTGCTGAGGATGACAATGGCAAGGCTGGCTAGGAGCTTGTTACTTCTTGGCATGAGGTAAAAGAAAACACTCTTCAAGAGAGACGTATCCCCCAAATCTTCAAAGGGAACAAACCTGAGGGATTGGGGTGGAGAGGATTTCCAAACCATGTAAAATTAGGATTCCAGAATTTAAAACTATTTCCACTTATTCTAAATGTTTTTCTCCTGAGATTTATGGGATTTCATTTTCCATTATCTATCATTGAGGGCTAAGTGACAAACGTTAAGTTTCAGAGTAATTACAATTATGCATTATCAGTGACCAAGTTCAAAAGCACCTTGATTATTTGTCAGTGAGATACAACAAATGGCATTAGACAACTAAGTTGTGATCAAACCCTGCCACCTGCTTGTCAGCCATTTGAATCTAAGGGAAGTAGTTAGCCTCATGTGACCATTTATGTACTGTGTTATGTCATGGTAATGTCTCTGTAGATGGCCATCTGTAATTGTAAAGTTCACTGCCAACTACCAGTACCTGTGTATGGTTCCACCTGAGACACATCTTCCAAAAGCTTCCTTAGAATCGCAAGTTTTGCCTCTCAGAGCACAGAATCACCCTCCTGTTGTGTATAGTCATAATAAAACTAAATATATACAACAATTAAAAGTCTCCTTCCTTTTGAAATGTGAGATTACTTGGATGGTAAGAGCCATCCTGACTCAATCTGGATAGCATTGCAGGTATCATTAAGAATGCTCTGTTGTGACCTGGGAGCAGACCAACGCTTCAGTGAGGTGCTGGCCTTTTGTGTCTCCTAGCCAGTATGTGATTACATTTATCTTAGCACTTATTATGTGGCAACTCAGTTGGCACCAGATGGCGTGCTGACATGCAAGACCACTGTCTCCCATTCAGGCCATCCAGGACCGCTGTGAAAATTACCTCCTTGCCAGCCACTTTGATCTTGTCACTCCCACACTGAAAGCTGCCTGCTCACATTTGTTAAAGCCCTTTAGATTGGCCCCAGCCTCCTCCCTCTGGTTGCCACAGTTCAGACTTCTTAAAGCCACAGATTCTCCCCTGATCTGTCACTTCCTTGGTTTCAGCCTGGCAAAGCTCTTCTCAGACTTTCCACACAGTCTGACTCTTTTGACACCTTGCTGTTCCTGGGACAGTCTGTCAAAAGGGAATGAGGATGTTTATAAACCAAAGCATCTACCTAGCACATGCTAGTCCAGTGGGCTACCTAACCTTCAGAAGTTAGAATAGGATGCACCATAATGGCACTTTCAAGATGACTTGTGGCTTGTATGTTGTATGGGGTTATCAGGCCACTGAATGTCTGAAGTTTGTACCAAGGCAGTTCATATGGGGAGAACACTTCCATATTGTTTTAAGCATGCTTTAAAGTCACTTAAAAGCAAACAAGATGATTTGTAGTGGCAGAAAGAGCCATCCTATGAGACAATTAAAAGGACGGATGGATTTTGCAAGTAAGGATCATGCAACGCAAGGCACAGTCTAGTTTTAATTCACATTCATTTATGTATTTATTTATACCAGAAGCTGATCTTTTGGGGTGATTATTTTTATCACTGGATTTCAAAAACTTAAAAATACAACTCCTCTGTTCCAACAGTTAAAAAAAAAAATAAGCAGTTGGTTCCAGGGAAGGACATAAAAACTACAGTGAGGATGTATACCATAGTGGGGGAGATGTTTCAGCACTTTAAGCCATTTTGCTTAAGGCAGACTACTTCTTTTAAATACTGTACTGCTTGGAATTCATGGTTCATACCCCAAAAAATTAAGAGACATGTTTTATAAGACTGCTGGCCTCTCTACCCTTCTGTCTACACTATTTTTCTGTCTTAGATCTTTGGATATCTAGTGTGTATGGAGTACATCAGGCTTCATATTTGAGTCTGAAACCATGGCTGCCACCTCAGTAGACAAAGCCTGTGCTCAATCTAAGGAGCAGACCTTGATTTCATTCAAAGTGTGAGTTGGTTGGCTGCTACCATCCTGGGGAAG
Source organism: Dasyprocta punctata (assembly GCA_004363535.1). Lineage (NCBI taxonomy): Eukaryota > Metazoa > Chordata > Mammalia > Rodentia > Dasyproctidae > Dasyprocta > Dasyprocta punctata. The sequence goes on along the minus strand of RJWM01045137.1, from coordinate 3,522 downwards.
GGTTTCTGTCCCCTGTCATGGAGTCTTGCTATAATCTAGTATCTAATTGCATGGAAACCATCCCTTCTCATAGAAGAAATACGATCTAGCCCTTCCACTAGTATGAAATGCCAGCAATGGGTAAGGAGTCAAATGTCATGAGTAATCATTTAACACAGGAGCCCAGCTCCCACCAAAGCACACCCAGAACTGATGACAAAACTTGAGAGAATTCCTCAAGCCTTAAACACTTTTTGTTTGAATTTTGCCTACAAAAAGATTATTTCTGTCATTTGTCTTCTAATAAAATATACATAGTAATGCTTCCCAGAAACCATAGAGTGTATTGTTATGCATTTCACAAAGGAAAAAAGCATCAATTTGATCATTTTTAAAGGGGATTTTGTGTGCGCTGAATGAGGTACCCAGCTCTAAGTGAGCAGTGATGACATTAGGTAACAAACACAAAAGACACACCAAATAGCTATTTCAAACAGGAACTAAGTAAAGGATATTATAAGGTTGTTGTGTAATGAAGTACAAAGTATGAGTATTGATTAAGATGGCTTAATTTTTAAAGTTCCACTTACAGTAATTTTATATAAAGATCTGTGTAAGGCTGTCTTGGCTAGCAACTAATCACATTTTTCTTAAATTGAAAAAATTTATTTTCAGCATATGGTCATAATGAGCAAACAATAAATCCATCATGTAAGTGAAAACAATAATATAGACACTGTGGATTGCAATCTGCCTGGTTTTGCTCAGTTTTCAATCCTACAACCATAAAGTACAAGGTCTTTTATTTTACAGACGTGGTACAGGCTCATAGTGGTTAAGTTTTAGTGGTCACATGTGTGGGACATGACAAAAACCATGTTCATGTGTATCTCTCTCCAAAGCCTGTACTCTTTCCACCACGGTGCCATTTCTTGAAGAGTTCCTGCAGACAGTTAATCCCAGGAGAAATTTGTTTTAGTAAAAGATGCCTAACGTGTTCTGTGCTCTGTGCTATACTCATACATATATTAATTAATATATATCAGAATATTACTGGCCTTAAGAAGTAAAACTCATGCTTTACAAAAAGAAGACCAAAACTGATTTGAATCATCTAGCACTTCAAACACTTGTTTGACCAAAACACTTGTTTTTACTTGAACTAATTTTAGTAAATACTCATTTTACTCAGCTGCCTTACCAAACACCTATCTTCTGCTTTTGAATTTTGCCTGAAAAGGAGAAGAGAGGTTTGGGAAATCCCAATGAAATGAAGAAGCAGTGACCATCAGACTTTCACTTTCAGCCAGTCTTATGATTGACAAGAGGAAGATACTAACTTGCTTTTTTAAAAACTAATAAGAAAACATTCATAGAAAAATGATTTGGGATATATTTTTAGCTAACTCCAAATGTAAATGAGAGATGTTAAAGATTTACTTTCGAAGTGAGAAGTTTGGTGTGGGCTCTCTCTTTGCTCTCTTCTGTCCTCCCTCCAACATTACAGAGTCCGTGCATTCCTCCGCAGCTCCGGCCTGCTCTGCTTGCAGCATGGGCTGCTTTTGCTCTTAGTCACGCACAAGAGAAAAGGTTGTGAGTCACATCAGAGCCGCCTAGGACTGGAGATGAGTGTAGTGTACATTTCAGAGACACGCAGAGCTTCCTTTTCCTCCCCTGTCCCCACCCCAGGAAGGAAGGCACCTGTTTTCCTTTTATCTGTGTGGCTGCCAGGTGTACCTGCTGGCACCTTCAGCACAATGGATGCCAACGAGATCACCTTAAGCACTGACTCATTCTCCCTGTGATGAAGCCAGTGATCAGCAGCTGCACTCCTGAGAAAGTCCACACAACACACAAAATTCCTATCAGTGATATATTGTGCTTCCTTGTTTCTGGGGTGACTCTATCAGGCTCAGAGGACAGGATCGCAGGGCTTCCTGATTTTTCCTGTGACTGTGTCATTTGTTTTACTTTTTGTCTTCTCTGACAAGCTTGATCTTTTTATGAACTTTGGCACTGGGTCATGTTTTCAAAAGATAGAGACGAGGTCATTTTGACAAGTTGAAAGAGACTTATCAATAAAATTAAAATCTGTGATTTATTCACACTTTCCTCTGTACTGTTACAGAAAATCAAAATGTACCCATTCTAATTACTCACCCAGCAAAGAAAATGTGTGACTTTGAACCAGAACTTGAAACTCTCTTTACTTTGTTTTCTTGGGGTTTTAATCAAGTTTATTTGTAAAATGAAGAGGTTTGTCTAATACCTTCTGAGGCCCCTTCTGCCTTTTTCTCTGATTCCATATGACATGCATAAATTCACATTTTCATTTGAATGGCATTATGCTCATTTTGGAAGTCATAGTAATTAAAACCAAGAATATAGAATATAATATGGCCCTTCCGAAAGCTTACATCACACACACACACACACACACACACACACACACAAGCTCATTTTAAAATATAAAAGTAGCGGACTCATAGACCTGCGCACAGTGAATGTATCAGGTTGTGGCATGTCTAATTCAGCCTGCAGGCAACCCAAACAAGTGGGAGGACACGTTCCTCTTGGAGCACTGGGTGCTGGGGCTAATGCCCTATCCTAGGTCCCACTTTGTGTGTCTTTAACTGTACTCTGCTTCTCCAAATGAATGATGTGCAGCGACCAACATCCTTCAGCATTTTTATCTCAGTGACAAATGAGATGGTATTGCTGGGTCACTGTAGTTCATAAAACATCAATATATTTCAGTCTGGTTCGTCTTTTTTTCATTGGTTAGTTGGTTCATTGAGGTCTTTTTGCTAAAACTGTCTCATTCAGAAGAGAAAAAAAAAAAAGAAGATTCCCTGTCCACCTTCAGCCTTCCCACCCTCCACCCTACATCACCTTCCAGAGGATTCACTTTCAGCTGTTCTCTGGATGGTCGTGCAGCAGGCAGAGCTGCAAAGAAGGCAACACGACATGACTGATGTCTGCAGCCCCCCTTCCCGTGAGGCTGAATCAGGTCTCCGGAATGTATTTGTCTTGCTTCAAAGAGATGATCTTTCCTAATACAGTCTTGCTTCACTACTCCAGCCACACTGCATCTTTTTTTTTCTTTTTCTTTATTTTTAATCCACATAATCCTGTTTTCCTTAGAAGCTATATTAATAACACCTGAGCACTTCCTTGCTAATCCTCACAGAGTCCATAAGTCAGATCAATATTAAGCAGCATGGCTTAAAACAAGGGAGACTGAGGAACAAAGGGATTTAATCAACCCCAGACCTCCAGACACCAAGCTCAGAACTCTTCCTCTAGCCTCCTGGTTCTTCTCCTGGTACAAAAAGTACTATGCAAGCATTTCTTCAGGAAGCCACCAGGTGACATAATAGAGAGGTCAAGAGTAGGCAGATGAGACCTCTTGGGCTCAAACCCCCACCTGAGCTTTTAAACAAGCTGTGTGACCTCATAAATTATGTGCAGCATCTCTGAGCCTCAATCTTCATGCATAAACTGAGACTGATACTGTTGCCTACTTCACAAAGTACACAAGAG
>RJWM01045136.1:0-12826 GCA_004363535.1 Dasyprocta punctata | reverse complement strand
CTGCCATGTATTGCTTCATCACAAGCCTAGAACTGTGAGCCAAAAATATTTTTTCCTTGTAAGTTATTTCAGCTACTGTATTTGTTATAGTGACGGAAAACTAACAAAGTTGAAAAGAAGAATGAAATGCTTTGGTGAATCAGAGTTAAGATTCTTCTTTTATTTGTTTGTTTTATAGTGTTGGGGATTGACTCCAGATCATCACACATGCTAGCCAAGGTACATTCTTAGCCTTTTTTTATTTTGACATGCAGTTTCACTATGTTGGCTAGGCTAGCCTGGAACTTGTGATCCTTCTGCCTCAGTTTCCCATGTATCTGTGTTTATAGGGTACCACCACACCCAGGTTGTTTACTTTTTAATTTGAGCAAATATATTAATAGTTTCCTTGTTAGGATCAATGATCATATTTTAATAAATTGCAAAGTTTCTGTACCCTGTGATCCTTTGGTCTGCATCTGCTCCACTCCTCCTTAACGAACATTTACCAACTGCCTACTAATGATACAAAGGAGAATAGATACGGTTTCTTCCCACAGTGAATTTATTATCCAAATAAGAAGTATCATGGCTTGACCTCGGTTCTCTTCCTGCCTCAAACCGTAACAGTAGTTTAATCATGAGAGAAACATCAAACAAATCTTGTTGGAGGAATATGCTACAACATAGCTTACTGGTATTACTTCTAAAACTATATAGGTCATCAAAATGGAAAGTCTGAGAAACGGATAGCCAAGAAGAGCCTAAGAAGGCATGGTAGTGTATGATTATGATCTGGGAACAACAACAAGTTGTTAGGTGAAAACTAAGGGTCTGAAAAAAATGTGGGCTTTACTTAATAATGTATCTATAATGGTTCATTAATTGTAACTAACTATACCATTATAATGTAAGATGTTAGTAACAGTGGAAACTGACTGCAAGGTATATGGAAAATTTGAGCTGTCTGTAATTTTTCTGTAAATCTAAAATTTATAGAAGGTTAGATACCTGTAATCCTAATACTCTGGAAGTCTGAGGCAGGAAGATTTCAATTTTGAACCCAGCCCGGGCAACTTAGTGGCTTAGCAAGACCCTGTCTCAAAATAAAAAAGGGGGAATTAGAGGTGTACCTGCATGTGAAGGCCTTAGGTTCAATCCCCAATACCAAAAGAAAAAAAAATTAGATGCTATTTTGGGGGATTTCATTAAAATATTTTCTTCACAAAATGGTTGTCCGACTGTAGCTGACTCATTTTATGGGACTGACAAACTGCAGTCTACTAATAGAGTTATATGCCAAAGTATGTATACTAAGTGAATGTCACATAAATATTTTCCACCTCACTGTCAATTTTGTAGATGTCAAAAAAATGCCAAGAGCTAATCAACAGACAGCTTCAGACAAATGTAAAAAAATTCTTCATATTATTGCTTGTCAATTGAAAATGCCATTATTTGTAAGAAATATGGATAAGTCCTCACAGTGGCTTGTGAACAAAAATGATTCATTTTACATAAGAATGCTTTTATATATGAGTTGGTTAGGACTAAATATATATATATATATATATAATACATATTATATATATTTATTTTATATATTACCCTTACATATCAATGAATTCCATGTTATTTTTTTCTGTAAGTGCTTTATAAGACTAGTGTGACTTTGGTCATATATTTATGAGGAATGATGTATACTTAGAAGCCCTGGACTTAGTTTTAAGAGCAAAACTTTTTGGGAAATCTCTCACAGAGTTTACAGGTTTACTAAGTGTATCTTTTTCATCAGTTACACACTAGTTGTACCTACATGTAAAGAAAACCACTCTAGAAGTCTTCCTTTAAGGATGTATTCTGTTCATACTAAATGACCCTAGAGGTTCTTTCTCTATAGAATGTTAAGAAAATATTGCTTTAAAAAATCATAGAGCTAGCAATTACCTTGTTTGTTTCTTTCTCCAGAGCCCACTCTCCAAGAATCCCTAATTCTGAATTCTCTGATTTCTGCTACACCTCCAACTTAATTACTTAATGCTGCTTTACTTAATAACCAAACAAGGATTAGCTTTTGGGTTGACTCATGTTAACTGGCTTAACCAATAAAAGTAGGGTTGTTTTTATGTTGATCTTGACTCTTAGATGTCACAACTATCTTCTTGAGAACTGCTAGTTGAATTTTGTGAAATGTTGTAGGATTTTTTCCATCTTCACTTATTTTATTTCACTTACTTTAAAAAGTAGACAAGAACTGGTAGTATAGTCATTGGTAGAATATTTACCTAGCATGTGTGTGGCCCTGGGTTTGCTCTCCAGCACTGCATAAATTAATTAATAAATTAAATTAAAAGTAGATGAGGTAAATATGTGATTGATATTAAAATAATGAGGTGAAAATAATTAACAGTTTCCTTGAGTTTTTTAAGTCTACATGAGTGTAAAAGAATTGGTTTTATTTTGACTAGTATGTATGGTACATTAATGAGGTTCAGTGTAATATTTCAACACATACATACAATGTGCACTGGTCAATTCTAGCCTCCCTTTATCCACCACCTCCTCCTTCACATGCTCTAATAATTACTATTCTATGTTCAGTACTACTTTTTTTTTTAACTTACACATATGAGAACAATTATGTAGTACTTGTCTTCACATGTCCGACCTATTTCACTTAACTTATCTCCGGTTTTACCCATTTAGAGTAATATTCATTGGGTAGAGAGAGCACATTTTGTGTATCCATTCATCTGTTAGTAAGTACCTAGGTTTAGTCCATATTTTAGCTGTTGTGAATACTACAAAAATAAGCATTGGATGTGCTGCTTTCTCTTTGCTATACTGATTTCATTTCCATTGGGTATATTCCCTGAAATGGGCTAGGTGATTTATATGGTAGATTTGTTTTTCTTTTAAGAACCTACATACTATACTGTTCTTCATAATGGTTGCATTAATTTACAACAGTGTATGTGAGAGTTCCTTTTTCTTTATACCTTCACCAGCATTTATTCTTTGTCTTTTTGATAGTAGCCATTCTAACTAATATCTCTTTGTAGTTTTGATTTGTATTACCCCTATGGCAAATGATATTGAGCATTTATTCATGTTTGTTGAACATTTGAATCTCTTTGTGTGTGAGAGAGAGAGAGAGAGAGGCAGAGACAGAGAAAGAGACAGAGACAGAGACAGAGACAGAGAAAGAGACAGAGAATGAGAATATAAGTGAATACTGGGGGTCCAACAACCCAGGGGTACTCTTGGGATCCAACAACCCAGGAGTGCTCTACCATTTAGCTATATTCCCAACCCTTTTAATTTTTTACTTTGAGACCAAAGTCTCACTGAGTTGCCCAGGCTGACCTCAAATTTCTGATTATCCTGGCTGGATTTTTTCTTTTGAAAAGTGTCTTTACAGATAATTTGACCATTCTTTAGTTGAATTAGTTGGGTGGTTGTTGTTAATTTTTTGAGTTCCTTTAATATTCTGGATTTTAATCTTTTGTCAGATAGTTGGCCAGTATTTTCTCCTATTTTGTAGAATTTTCCCTTCACTCTGTTGTTTCCTTTGTTGTGCAGAAGTTTTATAATTTGCTGTGATCCCATTTGCCTATTGTTGCTTTTGTTTTCTGTGCTTTTGGGGTCATATTAAAAAAATCCTTAACAGCCGTGCGTGGTGGTGCATGCCTTTAATCCCAGCACTCAGGAGGCTGAGGTAGATGGAGCGTTGTGTGTTCGAAGCTGGCTTGGGCTACAACATGAGCAAGGCCAGCCTGAACTACGTAGTGCGACCCTGCCTCAAAAAAAATAGGGCTGGGAGTTTGGCTTAGTGGCTTAATCGCCTGCCTGGCAGGTGCAAGGTTGTGAGTTTGATCCCCGGTACCAAAAAATCCTTTCCTGTACCATTGTCTTGAAATGTTTCCTCTATGTTTTCTTCTTGTAGTTTCAGAGTTTCAGATCTTACTTTCAGGTCTCCACTTTGACTTGAGTTTTGTACAAAATAAAAGATAGGAGTCAAGTTTCAGCCTTTTGTATGTGTATGTTCAGTTTTGCCTGCACTATTTATTGAAGAGGCGGTTCTTCCTCCAATATATGTTTTTGGCACTATTGTCAAGAAGCAGGTGACAGTACTATTCTGTTTCATTGGTCTGTGTATCTGCTATGGTTTAGATCTAAAATGTCCCCCAAAGTCTTATATTTTCAGCAGTGGGGCTTTTGGAAGGTGACTGGATTATGAGGCCTCTATGTCATTTATCAGTCCAAATAGTCTTTTGGTGGAGTTTTGAGGTTTTCTATATATAGAATCATATCTATAAACAGGACTAATTTGAATTTCCCCTTCCTTTTTGTAGGCCTTTTATTTCGCCTTGCCTAATTGCTCAGGCTAAACATTCCTATATTATATGAATAAGAGCAATCATAGTGGACATCCTTGTCTTGTTCCACATTTGACAGAAATATGGGGGAAAAATGAAAACTTTAATAGGATGTTGGCTGTGGGTTTGTCTGTAACTTTTATTTTGAGGTATGATCCTTCTATAGCTAATTTATTCAGTGTTTTTATCTAATGAAAGGATATTGAATTTTATGAAATGCTTTTTCTGATCTGTTGAGATGACCATATCATTTTTATCTTTCATTCTTTGATTCTGTATATCACATTCATTGATTTGCATATTTTGACCCATCCCTGCATCCCTGGGATAAATACAACTTGATTATGGTCAGAGATCTTTTTGATGTGTAAAATCCTTGAGAATTTTTGCATTTATGTTCTTCAGGTATATTCATCTATAGTTATTTTTGTTTTTATTTTGGTGTTGTGTCTTTTCTAGTTTTAGTATCAACATAATGTTGGCCTTATAAAGTGAATTTATGGATTCACTCTCACTCTTCACTCTTGGGGTAGTTTGAGAAGAATTTACATTAGTACTTTGAAAGTTTGATAAAGCTAAGCAGTAAAGCCATCTGGTGTTGATTTTCCCTTATTGAGAAAACTTTTTATTACTGGTTCAATTTTACTATTCATTATTGGTCTAGTCAGGTTTTCTATGTCTTCGTGGTTCAATTTTAGTATGTTATATATGTTTTTAGCTCTGGGTTCGGAAATTTATCCATTTCTTCTAGGTTTTCCAGTTTGTTAGAATATACAGACGTGTACATAATGATTCTTTGTATTTCTGTAGTATGTTATAATGTCTTCTTTTCATCTTTAATTTTATTTATTTGGGCCTTCTCTTTGTTTCTTGGTTGATCTAGCTAAAGATTTGTTGATTTTGTTTATCTTTTTTTTTAAATGAGTTTTGTTTTATTGATCCTTTGTGCTTTTTAAGCCTATTTCATTTATTTCTGCTCTGAGCTTTATTATTTCTTTGATTCTACTAATTTTGCATTTGGATTATTCCTGCTTTTCTAGTTCCTTGAGATGTAGCTCATCTTTATCAGTCAAGCAATGTATAACTCAGGTGTTTGGAGCACCTTGCAAACTCTGTGTCTCCCATAGTTGTAGGTTGTGTCTTCCTTGCCATTACTCGTACTGTTTTTAGACCTGGGTAGACTTTTTCAACTTAGCAAGGCTCCAGTACAGGCTGTAGACAGAATGAAAAGCAATTTTAGAAAAGCCATATTTTTTACAGTGTTTTCACATTAACTAGTTTACCTCAGAACTGATATGCATTGATATGACCAGATTATTTATAACTACCTTTTATTTGAGTTGATTAATATAATCTGTGTGATTGAATGATGTCCAGACTATACTGGTTATTAAATATTTTGTATCTCCCCTGTTTTATATTAATCTTACCTTTTCTCCCTCCCTTGCTCCCTCCCTCCCTCTCCTTCCTTTCCTCTCTTCGTCCCTCTTTACCTCTTTTTCTTCCTTCCCTCCCTCCCTTCTTTCCTTCCCCAGGCTTGCATTGAACTCTGAGTTGAAGCAATTCCCCTGCCTCTTCTTCTGAAATACTGGGACTACTGGTTATATCTGTGTGCCTGGTTTGCAGTTTCATTTTTGATGGAACCTGATTAAAGTTCATATGTATGGTCAATACACATTACATCCTGTGTTTTTCCTGTCAAATCTCTTTTTGCGGTACTTCTGTAACTATGACTCTCAATACAAAACAGACCAATTTGTGTCATACCTCTTTATAAGGGTGACTGCCCGCTCAGCATGGTACAGAGGAGTCTATACGGTTCTGTTTGCAGCTTTGACCAGGTTAATTCTACATTTTAGGGACTGTCATTTGTGTTACATTTCTTCCATATGTTGATTTTGGTATTATTTAGAATTCTTTTGGTTACCAGTAGTACAAACCTGCTCTGTTTAATTTAGTCTGCATCAGTAATTCCCAAACCTTGTTAATTGTCAGAATCATTTGGAGAAAATTTTTAAAATTGAAAGTCTCTGTACAAAAATAAAAAACAAAACAAAACAAAAAAAATTGATGTAGGATCAACGAGGTGATAGACAATAGGAATTCATAGTTTTTTAAAGTTCTCTATGTGAGCTGGCGCTGTAATGCTATGATTTAACAGTAAGTAGCATGCAGAAGCCCCTGAGTTTAATTCTCAGCAAAACAAAACAAAAACAAAGAACCCACACACCACTCTAGATTATTCTAATACTTTTTCTTGTTGCCTATTTCAGTGAATGACATCCTAATTACTAGTTTATTTCCTCAGACCTGAAAATGGAGTGATTTCTGAGATTACTTTTTCTTATTTTCAGTTCATTGCTGGGGCCTATGAGAACTAAATATTAGTGAATCTTTCCATTCCTCTACCACAACACTTCCTTTATCTAGGCCATGAGAGTTCTTCTTTTGGACCATTACATCAACTCCCTAAATATTTTCATGCTTCTATTTCTGTGTTTCATCCCCTACTAGTGGTATTGGTACAAATATGTTAGCTCTCTGCCTAAAATCTCTCAGTGGCTTCCCATTGCACTGAATGTACAAATGACATTTTCTCTTGTGTAGGGATGAGTCTTTTCATGTGGTATCATTCATCCCCTAGCCAAGATCCAGGCACATTAACTTCTTGTTTGTCTCTTGAATCACTTTTCTAGCTCTGAGATTTTGTAGATGCTGTTTGTTCTGAGTAGAAAGATCTTTCCTTGATTCTTGGTCAGTTTTCTCTTAGCTGGAAAACCATCTCTTTAGAGAAACCCCTTGCCTATCCTTCCATAGTCCATTACTGTTTCAGCACTTAATCACAAAATGTAATTATTTACTTGCTTACAATACCATGGAAGTGAGAGTCTTGCTAATCTTATTCTTATTTCTAATTCCTTTTATAGTGCTTCAGTAAGTAGTTGTTGAATGAATGAATCATCACTGCTACCATCCTAACCCAAGCTTCTAACATCTTTTTCCTAAATTACTGTACTTGCATTTCTATCTACAGCTGTGCTGGTTCTCCTTTCATCAATCTTTCGTGTTGATTTTAAGGGTTAATTTTAAAATTTTTGAAGTTTGATAATTATATAATTTTCCTTATGTACTTCATAGACTTTCTGTTTATTTTAATGTGGCTTATAATTTTTTATAATTGTTTTTAAATTTTTGGTAATATATTCATAACAGAATTTATTGTTTTAATTATTTTTGAGTATACAGTTTAGTGGCATTGAGTAGTCACATTATTGTGCACTTGTCACCACTATCCATCTCCAGAACCTGTTTCATCCTGTAAAACTACTTTCTCACCTATCCCCAGGACATAGCTACTACCATTCTACTTTCTGTATCTATGAATTTGACAATTTATTTCATATGGATAGTCATATGTCTGCTGTTTCATTTAGCATAATGACTTCAAAGTTCACTCATCTGTAGCCTACAGAACTATAAACTGTATCTTAACTCATTTTTTTTTTTTTTGCTTAGCATTTTCTTATTTTCTTTCTGTACGTTAGATATACTGTCTTTTTTTCTGTTCTGTGGACTGTTCATTCCCTATTTCACCTATCCTCATTCCTGTATTCTCTGTCATGAATGCTGATATGGTTTCAACATGGTTTTCCCAAAGATTTGTGTATTGGAAGCTTGGTTCCTAGTGTAGTGATGTTAAGAGGTGATGAGGCCTAGTGGGAAGTCATTAGGTCATTAGGAGATGCTCTTGGTAAGGGATTGATGTAGGACTTCTGGGACCTCACTTGCTCTCTGGCTTCCTGTCTTGCCATGTGATCTCTCTCCTGTACATGCTCCTACCATTATTATGCCATCCATAATGAGACCTTCACCAGAGCCAAGTTTATATCATCACCATGTCCTTGAACCTCTAGAGCTGTAAACTAAACTTTTTTTTTTATACTTACCTAATGTCAGGCATTTTAGTGTAGTAGTAGAAAACAGACTAATACAAATGTTCTTTCTCATTACTTATTTGGTTAATCTTAGTCATCCTTTGAATTTTACCTGAAATATAACTTATTTAGGGAATATTTCTTTGATGTCTCAGAATCTATTTAATCTCTATTCTGCATGATTTCATAGTAGTATGTGACTTTTCTATGTAGTACTTATAATAGTATTAAATGAACTCATCTATTTGTATTTTTTAGACAGTTAATATCTGTCATGATAGCAAGGACATATTTCAGGTTGTAACCCAGCATAAGAAAGTAGGTATTTCAGTAAATAATATTACATACTGTATATAATAAATAATATTTGAATTTTCTGATGAAATTTAGGTCTGATAATTGATGGCTTAATGTCCTTCTCAAAACCTACTTCTACATCTGACCCTTTCTTGAATACTTTAGTTTATACTGATCTTTTTTGCTGTGAATTTAAACGTTCTTATTCATTGTTTGCCAGATACTTCACAGTCATCCTTATGTCATTTGAAATTTTCTGTTTTTTCATATTCCTTTTGTTTTATATTTCTATGTTGATTTTTTACCCCTACACAGTCACTAGGGTAGTTTTGCTAACTTTCTAGTTTACAAATCTAACCATTTGTAGAACCTCTAGGATGATGCTTCTTAAGTGGTATAATGAGGTAGGTTTTTTTTCTATTCACCTCTAATTTTGTAAATGCTGTAAATTACTAGAAAGATAAAATATTAATAAAAATAAAATATAAACCTCAAAATTTTATTAGCTCTAACGACATGAAGTTATTCTGCATATTGCTGTAGACAGTTTCTCAGTGTTTCTGTATTTATTACGTACAGTTAAGTAGCTTGCTGATGAAGACCACGCATTGATTAGTAGCACTTTTTTTTTTCTCTGCTCAGAGGCATCAGAGAGCAGATGTCAAGGTGAGACTAAGTGGACTGCTTCCATGGTACTCCTTTACCAGGTAAGTTCTGTAGCTATTGTACTTGCGAATAAATAAATAAATAAATAAAACAATTGTTTTAAGATGGCTCTTTGACTAAAAAAGATTTAAAAACTTCTAGTATGTAGGAATATTCCTGTCTGTTCAGACTGGCACTTTAGATTTTTCATGAACTGATTCCAGCCTAGTTTCCTGGGCCTGCAAGAAGCTGGAAGAGGCAAGGAAGAATCTTTGGGTGCAGGCCTCCGAACATGTGGCCTTGATTTCACACTTCCAGCTTCTAGAACTATAAGAGAATACCTTTTTTTTTCAGTACTTGGAATTGAACCTAGGGCTTTTGCACTGAGCTACATTCCTGCTCTTTTTTATTTTAAAATAGGGTCTTAATAAGTTGCCCTGGCTGGTTTTGTGATCTTCTGCCTCAGCCTACCAGAGTGCTGTAATTACAGACATGTGCCACCTTATCGGGTACCTGGCCAAGATTCCAATTGTCTGTCTTAAGAGTACGGCAAGAAAAATAAAAAACAGAGACAGGTATAGTATTGCATTGATGGCTGGGAACTCAGTGTCTCCAGATCAGTCCTCCTTCTCTCCCAGAGCAGCCACTGTTTATTAGGTGCATACAGTGACAGGTGGGGCTAGCAAAGGATTACAGTTTGGCAGAAGACTCAGACTCAGGAGGGCATAGATGATCTTATGCTAAGAAGGATCTTGTCCTGAAGTATAATCCTGGGATGACTCAAGAGGGTGTAGATGATCATATGCTATGAAGGATCTTGTCCTGGAGTATAATCCAGGGATAACTCAAGAGGGGGTAGATGATCATATGGTAAGAAAAGTTAATGAGAAATCTCAAATAGGTATTGATAATCCCAAGCCTCCATTTTATCATCTCTTAGGAAAGTGTGCAAAATTAGCCATTGTGAATTAGTGGTCCCCAATACCACCACACCAGGCTAAGAGAATACATCTCTGTTGTTTTAAGATACCCAGTATATAGAACTTTGTTACAGCAGTCCTGGGAAGCTAAAACAGTGATGGTACCTGGAGTACTGTAGTCACTGATTAAAGTCATTGAGCACCTGTTACCGCCTTCTACCTACTGAGTTTCCTGTGATTTCTTTCTCTCTTAGATTGTATTTGTACCTAATTGTACTGTGAAGTTTATTTTTGTTGTATTAACAACTTCTGATTTGGCTTTGTTTTATCTAAGGAAATCAACCTTCAGCAGAGGTACAGTAGAGATACTGTGGTAGGAAGAAGCCTTCAAGCTTTTAGAAGGATGGGGGCTTTAGTTTTATAGACTTTCTTTTTTCCTAGTACCAGTTCATGGGTTTTTCTCTTCACGCACACTCTTGTAATGCCTGAATCCATCATAGTAAAGCTAAACAAATCCAAGTGGCACTTCAGTAGGCCTAGGACACATAACTGACCAGTAAATGAATTATATAATGAGTTGTTTGCCACTACATCTAATGAAAGTCTATATTTTTTAGTTTTGAGATTTTTTTCCAGAATACATCGTTTCCTTGTCTAAATGAGCACCTATACTTTTTTTGGGTTCTCCTCAGTGCCAATATCAGTGTTTATGTCTTAGAAGATACTCTGAAAAAGTGTTTTGCATTGAAAAAGGGTTATCCAGGGCACTTCCATTGAGAAACTAGCTCTAGTGATAAATAAGAGATGTTAGTTGCCAGTGCTGTCATTTCAATTTGTTTTGCTTGTACTGAGCTCATTAAGAAATTGTCATTGTGGTGATATAAAACTAATGAACTTTCTAGTGGCCCAGTTGGGGCAGAGTCTGTCAAGGCACTTCAGACCTTCAGGGGAACTGCCGTTGTTGTACACAGTTCAATTAAAGAATTTCAGGCTTTTTTTCCCTTTTGAAATACTTATGTTTTAAAATCTAAGTCATAGTTTAACATTCGTTACTTTCTAAGTGAATATATTTAGCTTCAACTCAACAAACATGTCTTTGATGCCTATTACTATCAGGCAGTCTATTAGATACTAAGGATATAAAGATGACTAGGACATCCCACAGAGTTCATATCAAGTGGAGAGGAGAGAGGTGTAAACAAATAATTACAATATGGTATTTAAATGCTGTAAGTATGAACCAGTTATAAAATATAGAAGAAGAAATAGTTATCTAGAAAGAAGTGCTAGACAGGCAGAGGAAGAGAGAATTTATTGTTTTCTGAGTTAAAATGTGAAGGATGGGTGGTAAGTTAACAAGCTAGGTGTATTATGAGAAAGATGTCTTTTACAGTTAAGTTGAAGAACTACAAATTATTTAGAATAATTTAGGCTAAGACGATAAAGAGAAAGAAAAGATTAGTAGTAAATGAGGCTGAAAAAGAAGACAGGTCAAATCTTAAAGGGTTTAGGTTTTGAAGTGCTTGCCTACAACATTGGTGGATTTCATCCTGTAGTGTACATGAACCCATTGAAGAGGGCTTTTAGCAGAAAAGCAACATGATCCAATTTTTATTTTCAAGGGGTTACTCTGATTACCATGTACACCTTGGGACAGAAGTAGAAAGACCAATAACAAAACCATTTGCTAAAAACTTGTGTGTAAGGAAGGAACAGCATGACGTAGATTGTTACTAATTTCTACTTTACCACCTACTACCTCAAATCCTCTCTGAAGCTTCTTTCTCAGTGAAATGAGAATAATAGTAATATGATGGATATTAAAAAAATGATTTGAAATACCAGGCATTAAATTGCTCCAAAGTGTTGAATATAAATATAAAATGTTATATTTCAAATACTATTTTTGTTGAGTTTTTGATAATTTAGGTTTAGAGTTTTTAAGAGCTACTTTCATTTCCCTCTACCATTCTGTACCAATAAAGCAAAGAGAGATCAGGAAGTTTATAGACATTTTATATTCATTTTAGGATATATTTTTTTCAGCATTTTTCATATATTTTATTTTGTCTTTTTTTTTTATTTTAGTGAAGAAAAACACAGAAAAAAAGACATATAAAGCAAAAACAACAAGCAAAAGAGACAAACGACTAGAGTAAATACACTACAGTAACATTTCAGGTTTACAAAATCGGATGACAGAAACTTGACAATGGTTGCAATATTGCGCATCGTTATCTTTAAAATGGTTACTTACATTAACAGATATAGACATGTAAAATTAATCTAATCATATGAGCATTAACTGTTCTTTCTCAACAACGAATGGATTCAACAGTGTGTTCATTCTACTTATCTTACATATACATATATACAGGTTTATATCTTTTCCTCTTCCCTTTTCTCTTTCTGCCTTTTCCCTTCCCAGTTACTCTTGCTCTTTGAGCAGTTCTTCACCCTTACGTAGTATTTCTTATAGATTTTGGATCATATATACTTTTCCGTTTCTTACACTAGGGAGACAATACGGTATTTACACATGTGGGTTTGATTTATCTCACTTACGAGTATGGTTTCAAGTCGTGACCATTTACTTACAAAAGTCTCTATGCAATCTTTCTTAATAGCTGAGTAGTACTCCATTGTATAAAAATACCACATCTTTTTTATC
>RJWM01045135.1:0-12939 GCA_004363535.1 Dasyprocta punctata | reverse complement strand
CTTTTTTATACCTGAAAACGTAATAGAAATCTAGTGTGTTTTAGTCTTACAGCACATCAGTGGGGACGAGCCACATTTTAAAATCTAAAGGGCCATGTGAGGCTGTCGGTCCCCTTACTAGACAGTGATGCTTCAGTCATGTTCTAATATACATCTTTTTAAACAACTGCTTTGATTAACCAATTCTCTTTAACTTTTTGTCTGTTGAATAAAATATGCTGATGGTATGCTAAACCTCAAGATTTTAGAAGTAAAATTTTGTATGCCCATAAATATACTCTCCTACCATCTGAATGTTATGTTTATGAAAACTCAATTGGAATTTTTTCAAACCTTTTTTTGCTACTTATGATACAATTAATTTATTTACAAACCAGTAAAATATAAGTGTGCAAAAATGAAATTATGATTTCTATAAATATTAGGTTAACTGCTTTGGAAAAGATCAATAAGAGAGTGATACTAAAATTTTTGTTTTCAAATTACATTTAGTAGAACAATTGAAAAATTGGAAACACAATTAAAATTTAAAGGAATTTTACATTCAGGCTACTTTACAACTACAGAAAATTTCCTACTTACTTTAAGGAAATGAATGTGAACATCATACAGTGATCTTAAGATTGTGTTTAATGAAAAAATAATGGCAAATCTACACTATGGTAATATATTATAAAGTAGGAACATTCTAACCACAAAGGATAAAACTGTTTCATATGCAAGAAGGCTGAAACAAAATGCTTGGATTTTGTCTGTAACATTGCAATAATTCTTTGACTAAGATTATTGAATAACTGACCATAGTCTTTATGGCAAGCCCCAGAAGGCAGAAGAGAGGTGTATTTTGCTTGCCAGTGTATACTTGGTGCTAGAATAATGGCTGGTTGAAAGCAGACGTTCAGCAAATGTTTGTTGACAGATTGACAGACTCTTTATTTCCATATGCCACCTCCTACTATGCAAGCCAGTTGGTTTTCAGTTTATAGTTTGCTGTCACATTTTAAAAACATGATATTGTTTTATTTACAACAGACATAATTTTATGGCCTTTTTTTCCTAAGTGAGATAATTCTAGTCATCTAGCGGGAAAAAAAATCATGCAAAATTTAACTCAGTAAATTTAGACTTGATGTTTTATTAGAACAATACTCAGCTGAAGAAAATGGAAGAGGGTAAATAAATATAGTCTGTCTTTTCCTGAGAAGGTCAGAAACACTTGATTTTCACATGTTGTGGGGAGCTGTGAATAAACATCCAACAAGCCCTCTTCTGGATTCACAATCTGTTCATCAAAAACACCTAAATTTATCTTTTTCTTAAACATCCCTGTTCACAGACGTTGGTTATGCTTGTACATTAAAACCCATTTGAAAAATTCCCTGAAAATAGCCAAACAGATATATGCAGATCATTACTGAATTTACCCCCTGGCCCACTCTGATGGTGATGATTTAGACATTCTATAGTCAAGCAGTGCAAAACATTTGAAGTTAGAACTAGGATCTTTAGAGAGGCACTTGCAATTATGCTTACTTTATTCATAGCTCCCCAAATATGCAATTTGCACTTGATCTTAGTTAAAGAGCTGAGAAGAGATTCCCACATATGCCATTTTAAGGGAAACTCTTACGATTTTATACCCATAAAATATACATGCATCACAAATGGCCGGTTTCATGAATTTCTACACAATGTATTCACTAAAGGTACAAAAAATAACCTGCAGCCCAGAAAGCTTTCTTGTGTCTTTTCCAGGTATCATCCTTGCTAATAATAATTAATATCCTTACTTGATCAGTATAGGTTCCATTTACCTATATATGAACTTCATATGCAATAGAATCACTTAGTGCACATTTCATTTTGCTTAACTTCTTTTACCCAGTGAACACATATTCATTCATATACTTGGTTATAGTTTGTTTATGCTCATTGTTTTATGTTATTTCATTGTACAAATACACTACAGCTTTTTTTTTTTGAGGCAGGGTCTTCTATGTAGTTCAGGCTGTCCTTGAACTCATGGCAGTCCTCTTGCCTCAGTCTCCCATGTGCTGGGATTACAGGTGTGTACCACCATGCCCGGCTTTACAACTTCCTTATGTACTTTGCTATCAGTAGCTATTTGGATTGTACTCAAGTTTGCAATACTGTGACTAGCACAGCTGTGAACACTTGCACATATCTTTTAGTGAACACAGTAACACCTGTTTTCTTGGATTTATAGTTCTAGGTCATAACATGCACAGACAAAAAGGCATAGTAGACACTGTAAAACAATCTCTTCTTGATTGAGTTACATTACAGAGAACAAAAGGCAAAGGGCATTTTGGTCTCAGAAATAACAAATAGTTGATTATTTTAGAGGATGTAATATAGACTTATAGATTGGTTACTCTTCAGCTAGACTCCTTGTCGTATTTCTCTTAAAATGTGTTAGCTAATACTTAATATTTCTTATATTTTTTCTAGTTTCAATGGTATTTTAATTTTTCAACTTATTTACTAATAAAATTCTGATTAACTGTTGGAGAATATTTTATTTACAGATATACTTTATTTTTTATGTATGTCAGGTTATATGCTCCTAATAATAGAATTATAAATGATATTTTACCTTTTTCTCTATGTTATCAAAGGCACTATTTCATCAAATTTGTATAATATTCTTAAGAAACAGACTTTCTTACTTAGGAAGTTCTTATAAAATACTTGTTTAGTTTTTCTTCTTTGAAAAAATGTATCTATATATAGTTTCTATTCTCAAAATTAATTTTTAAAAAGGTTGTATATAGACAGAGCATCTATCTCCAATACGGTAATTTACAGATGCTCAATAGTATTTTTTAACTCTCTGTGGTATAGTTTATAGGTGTAGCCAACCTTGAATTAATGCACTTCCTCCAGAAGATTTATTCTATCAAATATGTTCTTTTATTTTGCTAGTTAGGTTACAAATGACCATTCTAAAATTTGTAATATTTCTTAGGGTCTATATTATGTTGAAGCTTCAAATTTTAATTTCTAAGTATTATGCATTAACAAGTCAATCTATCTTGCAGAGGAGAGGACATCAAATTACTACTCTCAATTGCTTTCCACTGAATTCTTCCCACACATTTTCCAGTCTAGTTTTGCAGACAACAGATGCCTCCAGGGCAAGAAAGCTATCTCATTTCCTTTTACATTTAGAGAATTATTATATCTCTTGAAACACCACAAACTTCATGGAGTTTAAATATCCTTTCTTTCTAATCTTCAGATCATTCAGTTGTTAAATTGAAGTAATGCCCAGTTTCTTCTTTGGCTTTTCTAATGACCCTTCCCTCCTTGAAGTAATTCCTTACATTGACTCTTGTTCCATTTCTGTATCCTCAGGTACTTTTCTATGTCTAAAATACTATATTGTATTGGCCTCCCACTTTCTTTCCATGCACATTTCCCCCACCATTTTAACCTTAGCTGTTTTTACTCATTCCATATGATTCACTGTGATGTTAATAACCATGTCTCACAACCAGGTATACAACAAAATCCTTGTTCCTCAGAATGTATTCACATCCTATCTATCCCATTATTTCCATAATTATCTGTGCATACCATTTCTGTTTAAAATTCAACTTAGCTTTGTATTTGCCTGTGCAAAATAGAATTGTTTCTTTCATATTCTATTTTGGTTAATGATAACCACATTGCTTATGTTAGAAATTATAGATATTTTTAAATATTTATTAGTGCAATTTTCTTCACTTAGCTACATTCAGTCACACAAACTCTTTCTTTCTCTCCCAATTGCATTAGCAAAAAAATTTCATGAGCACATTATTTTTCTGTGTACTATGGTAATTATACTTCTACCGCTATGAAACTTCAATCTTCAGTTTCTCTGCTCTATAATACGTAAAATGTGCATTTTATTGATATTTCTTATGCGTATGCATGTTATTGTGGCTAATTAGGATACTAAGGTGAATCGAATACCTTGTCTCTGTGTTTAAGCAGTCTACACTTGCAGGGCAGACAAAGTTGTAAATCACTCTTAGAAACTATGATCTGGCATAAATACCATGGGGAATTAAAACAAGAAGTATTTATTATCTCAACTAACTATTTATTGAGGAACTCTTCTAGGTGTTGTTCTAAGCACCTGGGAAATAGGCCAGATTTTATGAGTATTATTTTCAGTGACAGAGGATTTAGGAGAATACAGAGAAGATGAAAGTTGTTCTGTTTTGTTTTTTTTTTTGATACCCTGTGTTGTTCAGGCAGGAACTCATGGCGATATTCTTGCCTCAACGTCCTGAGTGCTGGAATCATAGACATGCATTTCCATACTTGGCAAAGAGTTTTAAAATAACTATTTCTGAAGATAGTAGGGGAGAAATTGTTTTCTTTCCTCATTCATTGCTGGATTCATGGCTGAAACCCCTATAAAAACTGACAGATTAACAAGGAAAAGGCATACGCATTTCTTTAATATAAGGTGACTATGACTCAATAGCCTTCAGAAATGAAAAACTGAAGAAGCAGAGAACGCTCTGTGGATTTCTAAAATACTCAGTGCCTGAGGACTGAATGTAATGGCTATTTTATCTGAAAACTTTCACTCTGCAGCTGAGGCTTTCAACTCTGAACGGAAATGAGAGCTGTAGGAATTTCATAAAATATTGTAGCCAAGGAAAGAATATTTTGTGTATCATCAATGGCTCCATACTAGTTGACTATACAAAGTCTAGTGGCTTTGCTCATTCTTTGGGTCTTAGGGTATTAAAATAAAATAGCGAGAGGTAAAAGGAATACTTCACATTTTCAACTTTTTACTCCAGCATTTAACATCAAGTACATGCTTGCAGTTTGTTACAGCATCAGTTGGTTCTTCTAAATGCACCTAGTGTGTAAATTAGTAAGTCCTTGGGGAAAACAGAGGACACACCTATAATGAGGATGGTTCCTTACACCTTCCCTCAGACAATCTAACTCCATTTTCCCTCTCTGATTCTAATGTGAGCTTATTCTGGGCTTGCATGACTGAAAGTTTAGAAACGAGTGGCTAACATTTCTGAAACCCAAATCCTACTAATTTGCTTACAGATTATAAATGAACAATAGCTTGGCTTAGACGCTTCCAAGGACCACAAGAAAAATAAGTTCACATATGCAGTGAAACTGTATTTTGTTGCCTCCCAGTTGGTATTTAAGATACTATGCCTGACTTTATTTTGTCTATAGATTGAGGGTTGTAGTGAAAATTCACCTGGCTTGTATTTATTTTTATCTCTCAGGGAAAATGAAGGACTCCAAAAATAATATTCACACAAGGTGTTCAGGCAGTAGGCCAGAATTTTCTTTTCTGCAAATTGCAGTGCAAGTGTTATTCTATTATATATCCATTTTGATAACAATATCTCAAAAACTGACTCTGACATTCCGTATTTTGTCCTACATCTTGTCCCTTCTCATGACATTATTACTCAGAGAGATTCTTGTAGAATTTCCTTAATTTTCTCTTTGTAAACCCATTCAGGACCTTTTGGTGCTTGACCGTTCTTCAGAAATTATAATTCTGTTTCTTCAAAGTAGCAATGAAATAATTACTGTGTTTTCTTATCCAATCTTGCTAAATGTTTTCATTTCACATTCTGGAAACTGTTACTTGATCATACATTTTCCCACTTTTAAAAACTAATTCTTTGGAATTCTTGAATCTTAACACGTCAACTATTCTGCCAAATTTACTCCTTAGAATTTATGAACCCTGTTCTTCAGGTGGCTTCCATTTTCATTCTTGGAGAACAAATGAAATCCCTTGCTGACGTGATATCAGAAGTCACTGCTTGATATCAACTGTATTTCAGCACTGGTACAGTTGTGCCAGAGTTATGCCTTTTTTTTTTTTTCAACTTTTTGGTATTAGGAAAAGTTTATTTGGGCAGGACTACTGTTCTCTGATTCTCTTTTATAGCTTTTATGTCACCTACTTAGTCCTTAATAATAAATTCAACACTCCGTGAAAGGAAAATTTTCCTCTTCTTTAGCAGAAAAAAGATTAAATTTATCTTTTAAACATTTAAATGATGTCACTATCTTTTCAGTTGAAATGATTTCATCTAGCCTGAATACCTGTCCTCAGTATATAGTAAATGACATTCTACCATGCTTATAATTATGTTATATTAAGAATTAGTTGCAAGCTATTTGTAACATTATTAATTCAATCGGTTTGGTATTAGTCATTTATATATTCTAAGGATGAAAAAGAATAGTTGCCTTTGCTGTAACAAGAATGTAGCTATCATAATTTACATTCATCTGGAATGAATGATTAGGTAAAGTAATCTTTTACGATCTGGATTCTATTTTACCCTTGTAACTTTCCCCTTTTTACAACACACAAAGAAGTGCGTAAAGCATAAATGAAGAGTTCAATGATTTATTATAAAATAAAAATCCACAGATGCAGATAGAAAATATTCCCAGAATCTCAAATGCCACTCTCATTACTCCCCCATTCCTCACTTTAAATACTTTTATATGATTTTGCCAATGTTTATTATTTAAATAAATTGTATAATTTTCTAAGTGTGCTCCTATTTTTGCTTATTATTTCATTCACCTTATTACATGGAGAAACAATTCATTTTTATGGTCTTGGAGAACATTTTACTGCAACTATTCAATAATTTACTCATTTATTCTATGACTGGAGAGGATTTTGATGGTTTCTATTTTGAGCAGTTACAGGTAAATCTGTGAGGAAGATTCCTTTATGCTCCTCTGAGTACAAATCATTATGCTGCATTCATATTCAGTAATGATATTGTCAGTTCATACTTATAATATTAATGGATAATATCAAATGAGTTCTTAGGATGTTTATGGAGTTTATACTCTTACCTAGGAGGGATTGAGTGTTCCTGTTCTCCACATCATTGTTAACCCATAGTAATGCAACATTTTATTTTAAAAAGTTTTGGTCTTTTCTTAAATGTTTCATTGGGGTTTCCATTAGAGTTTCCTTAATTACCAATGAGGTAATTGCTGTATTTTTTGTCCATTTATACACTCTCAGTTATGGCGCCTTCCCATTTACCTACTGAATTGTTACCTCTTTTTGATTTTTTGGCCTATTTAACACATTTTGCATGTGAGCACTTTGTTGGTTGTATGTTTCGTGATACAAACTCACTTGTGCATTGCTTTTTAGACTCTATAGTAGGTAGTAAACTCATTCTAGTGTGATTCAAATTATGAATCTTTTAAAATTTTTGCTTTTTAAGTATTTTCTGTGTAAGAGTTTATGTAGCTATACTTTAACATTATCTTTCATGAATCTAAAAATTTGGAGAAAAAGAGATAAGAAAGAGTACCACTCCACTCAGACATGTATATCCACACCCATATATATATAGATATAAAAGCAGAAAAAGATAAGAAATTGAATTTTGGAAATAAATTCTTTTATTCAAGGTTATTGACCTTGACCTACTTCTCATATAAAAATGTCTTTGTAATTTACCCATTTAAACAACTACATTTTGGTTTATCAGGCACAGGAAATAACCTGGCAAAGAACAGTCCAATTTATGAGGTAAGCAATGATATTAGGCTTAAAAAGTTCCGTTCACTGAAGTTCATGAGAAGAAACGTAAAATAGATCCCAGTTGTGGGGAACAAGAGAGCACAAACTATGAGACAATACTGGGCCAGATGCCAGTTTCAATGGACAATGTTTGTTGAAAAATTATTTGAAGAAATTAAAACAATTTTTTATAAATATATCTTGTGAGGCAAATCACAAAAGGCATATGTAATATCAACAGAGCTTTGAAATACTAATAGTTTGTTTTCTTCTTAGCTATGTATTTCTTATAAAACAGAAAATAGTAAAAGGTGACCTGTTGGTTTTATTAAAACCAGATATTGTACTTTTTACAATCAAAATTAGTTTCATGTTATTCATAGCAAAAAACCTCAATGCTTTATAACATTCATACATTTTTTAAGGTTTTGAAAATTTTAACATCATTTCTGAAATGTACATTTTTGATCATATATCTTCACAAATTTAACTATCACTTTAATTATTAGTGTGGCAAAATAAAATATAATATCTAATTAATCTTTGTCCTTATTCTTTTCTAAATAATCTTTTTATATTCAACAACCAAAAACAATACTGTTTATATATTGCTTTAATGTCGTAACGCTAAGCAACATGATTCACAAATAGTCAACTTTGCCAAAAAAACTGTGTACCAATTTATAACAGAAAGAGTTGTGCTAAATTTCTTGGAGTGGCAAGTTGGGACAAAAACCAGATGTTTCCAAAAAATTTAGGGAGTCTGAAGCAAGCAGGAAACAAAAATAATACTTATTATAATAATTTTTAAAATAATTTCTTGTGAAAATGTTTCTTCAGATAAACTATAATACAGAAGTCAATTACTGAATGTCAGTAAGGTACTCTTGACTGCTTCTCACCCTCTCCATGTAACTTATCTAATTGTGGGAGCCTCCAAAATAGCTCTGAGAACCCTGACACCATATGGAATGCAGTTTGATATCTACTAAATTATTGATCAAAGACAGTGATGTAATTAAGAAAAGGTATGACTTAGCTATAGAATCTGTTTAGAGAAGGAAAAAAAGAAAGAAAAAGAAAAGAAACAGTAACAACAATTCTCTAAACAGACTGTCATAGAAAAATTGCAACTGGCATGGGCTGTTATGTGGAAGCGGCAGGGACTCTCTAGCATAATGGAAACACATGCGTGAGGATCTTGATAAGTTCAAGGCCAGACAGGTTTACGTAGCAAGTTCAAGGCCAGCCTGAACTGCATAGCAAGACTCTGTCTCAAACAAACAAATAAATAAACTTGCTATGTTAAAAAAAAATCTAACGAATGTAAGGTGATAGTACTGGGAGAAGTATCACTTAGCATTTTATTTCTGATTGTTTGGTTTCTACTGTTATCTATTAGACCAGGTGTCAGCAAGTATTTTCTTTAAAAGAACACAGAGACAGTATTTTCCTCTTTGAAGTTGTTATGGCAGTTGTTAGTCACAGATGCTCGACTCGTACTGTAACAGAAGCAGCCCATGGACAGTATGCACATAGGTGGCCGCAGTTGTAATACAGTAAACCACTGATATAAGCAGGTAGCATTTATCCAGTGATTTATAGTTTGCAAAGTCCCCTACTAGGTTCTCTGAAACTCAAGGTATGTTTCAGAGGCCAGTAGTAGCAGCATTACTTGAAAGGGAAAAACTAATAAATAATGAGGCCCGATGAAAAATAAAAATGCAGAGCTCCTTGTTCATAAATCACTAACAATATTAAAATGCTAAGAGCAGAGCATTAATTCAGATGCAGGGTTGTAATGCAGTAGGACTGGTCACACGTCCCTGGATCCAGTCCCGCCCAGGAGCTGATTAAAGATGCAGAACCTCAGGCCCTATCCTTGGCTTACTGAATCATAATCTGCACATCAATGAGATTCTTAGGCGATATATTTGTATGTATGTTTTTGAAAAGGACTGATAGACTCTCAAATGATTTTAAAAAGTGCATCTGGCAAGAAATTCTCTAACAAGACCCAAATGATCTATCTAAGGGAAATTTATTTTAAAATTCTTACACAGCTATTTACAAAATAATTTAAAAATTAGCATATCCAACAAATATTTCCCTTCCTTAATTTTCCCATTAAGTTAGTTGGAAGGCATCTTCTGCTTTTTTTTTTTTTCTTTTCTTTTTTTTCCTCTCATTCTTGCAGCATGTAATTGGTTACTGAGAGCGTATCATTCCTCTCCGGGCATTTTCTCAGGCAGGCAGCACCTTTCAGGAGA
The DNA here is from genome assembly GCA_004363535.1 of Dasyprocta punctata. Lineage (NCBI taxonomy): Eukaryota > Metazoa > Chordata > Mammalia > Rodentia > Dasyproctidae > Dasyprocta > Dasyprocta punctata. The sequence continues at coordinate 3,090 of RJWM01045135.1, read as the reverse complement.
GGGTGGTGGTGAAAACTGTTGACTTTGGAGCTGTACCACTTGCGTTTGTGTGCTGGCTCCGCCACTTGCAAGCTGTTTGGTCTTGGGCAGGTTATTTAATTAATCCATCTGTTTTTATTCCTTCTTCATTAGACAGGATAATAACTCATAACATTATTGTGAAGATTAAATGAGTTTTTGTATGTAAACACTTAATTAGTGTTTGACACATGGTAAACACTTACAAGTACTTGATGCTATTATTATCTATCAATTCTCATCACCCTTAGAATTCTTGGGACCCTCATAATCAGTTGCCTGAGCTCTTGCAATAGTAACTGCTCTTAATGCCACATGGGAATGAGGATTAGTTACACAGTTTGGAGAACAAAGTTAGCTGTGCTGCTGCAGTATAGTAAAAGGGCCTTTTTTTTCTTTTTTTTTTTTTTTTTTTGACTCTAGCATGATAAGAGTGAGAAAATCATCCCGAGGATGAAAGCAAGTGGGTAGCAACACCAAGAAATGAAATACAATGATTACCTGAGTCCCAATAGATTTTGAAATTGGGGGAAAGATTCAGACCAGACATCAACCAAGTACAGCCATTAGGCCAAATCTATAGTTTTGCTTTTTGTTTCTTATAAATAAAATTTTATTGGAACTCAGTCATGCCCAATCATTTACTTATTGCTAGTGGATTGTCTTGTACCACAATGGCAGAGCTGACTATTTATGACATGTCTATAAAGTACAAAATATTTTATACCTGAGTCTTAGAAAAAAGTCACTGACCACTGAATACAACAGAATGCAAGGCAAAATTGGTGGACTTTTAAAGCAGAACACAGTCTTTGAGACAATTTTCTAATAAAGGGCTGAGAAGAATAAAGGAAAGAATCCTAAGTCTTCTGGCTGAGGGTCAGACCCACATATGAGTTAGCAGTGGACCAGAAAGACCAGGGTATTTATGAAATTTGTTGTCTAGTTTCATTGGTGAATCATTTGGGGGCTCAAACCTGCTAAAGAAGGGACAAAACTATTTTGAAGGTAAACACTACTCTCATGCCAGGCAGGTTCTGCTGATGCTGCAGAGGATAGAGATGTTGACAGAAGGCTTGGCGATTTTTCCAGTGGTTACAGTATGAAAATTATCATCCTAAAAAACTTAATTTTGTAACCTTGTTTTAGCACTGTAATGCTATAAGAAGTCATTGAAATGGCATATAATTCTTATTTGGAAAGTCGTATCAACTCAGCATTCAAGGGACAGCACTGCATGGTTGGTTTTGAATATAAAATAATCAACTTATTGCAGATGATTTTTTCCCCTATAATCTGAGAGTCCTTCTCTTGCCTCTTCAGATAGCAGGTTACAATTCATCCTCTAAAAATTCCAGCTCAAACACCATCTGTTCTGGAAATTCTTTCAGTAGTCTTGCAGGCATCATTAGTTATTCCATTCACTCATGTAGAGCTGATCATGTTATAACCGAGGGAGTTAGTGGACACTTGAAGCAGAAATCCAGCATAGCTGCAGGATATTATCTAGGAGTAGATGTTGTCTATACATAACAAGCCAAAGTTCCAGAGACTCCTCCTGGAGCTGGTAAGACTGCAAAGCAAATACTCACCACTCTTGGGATTTATCCCAAGAGCAAGATCCCTTAGGATATTCTCATATAGTACTTGTTCTTCCCTGAGTGAAATTGTTGAAGAATATGTTAATCGATTACACCATCTGGCACTCTGTAGTAATTTTATAAGTTAGTAGATAGTACCTTCTCAAAATAATAGGGAGAAATTCCACTTTACAAAATAGACACTTTGCAGGTAAGACAAAAATAATTAAATTTAGGGAAGTGTATCTTACACAACGAAGCATAGAAGATGTTCAAAGCTTTATATCCTCCTTGATCACAACAGATATGATTTGAACGTCTTTTCCTAAATTTAAGTGTTGCCAATGTGACAATGTTAAGTTGTGGGACCATTATGAGATTAGCCCATGAAATAAGTAGGATCACAGGCCTTATCAAAGATGATTCACACAGCATCTGGTATTAATCCCTTTTCCCCTCCACTATGGGAGGCTGCCCCAAGAAGCTCCTAAGCAGGTGTGGTACTTTGATCTTGAGTTTCCAATTTCTAGAATTGTGAGAAGATAAATCTCTGTTCTTATTAATTGCTGAGTGAATGGTGTATTGTTAGAGTTGCAAAAATGGACTAAGACCAACAGTGAGGTAATCACTAAAGTCTTGTGAATGAGGGTTTCCATTTCACATCAAGACCAAGCTTGCTGGGCCCTAGCTCTGGGTGATATGGCCTTTATTAGGAAAATAAAATGACAGCACTTTAATATAAGGAGAGCCTTTATTTCACAATCTCTTTTTTGATTTTGTTTTTGTTTCTGTGCTGAAGATTGAACTCCAAGCCTTGTGCATGCTGAGCAAATATTCTATCACTGAGGTATAGCCTCAGCCTTGGTTCTGTTTCATTCCACCTCTTAGGTTGGCCTTGTCTGCTTTTCTTTTTGAACATACTCAGTTGGAAAGGAAAGTTGTTCCTGTTAATTGTGAAAAAGTTTTTCTCATTTTTTCAGAATGTTTCTCCATATATTAAGGTCAAAATTATCTAGGATGGAGCCCCAAGTAACAATACGAATGGGAAAAAAGAACTTAAAATTTTTTCTTAACAGTTACGAAAAGATTTCTCGTATATAATATGACTAGCAGGAGTGTTTTATAGCTGAGAAGATGTGAATTAAAAATAAACAGAACTCATTTTCCTAGTGCATCTTATAACCGACATGAAGAAGCAGTTAATGCCTGATGCAGCATAAGTGTTCATAAATAGTAACGCTGGACTCAGCGCTATGGCTAAGACAGTGTGCATCATGTAATACACAGGTTTAACACAGAATATATACCTGTGAAATTGTTTAGGCCCTGTCACTGAAATTCTAGTAAAACTATTAGTTAATAACAATATTTTAAAACAACATAACTATTTGAGTTTGAAATCATTATTTCAAGTGAATTCATTGCTAAGGAAATAAAAATTCATTTACATGTGACTTGGAGAGAATCATAGATCTGGAAAAATATATATATA
>RJWM01045134.1:0-12940 GCA_004363535.1 Dasyprocta punctata | reverse complement strand
GGCATCACAATCCCCGACTTGAAACTATACTACAAAGACACTGTGATAAAATCAGCATGACACTGGAATCAAAACAGACCTGAAGATCAATGCAATACATTAGAAGATACAGCCACAACTACAAACACACTTAGCTATCTCATCTTTGACAAAGGGGCCAAACATGTACACTGGAAGAAAGATAGCCTCTTTAACAAATGGTGCTGGAACAACTGACTTTCTATATGCCATCAACTAAAACTAGATCCATGTCTGTCACCATGCACTAAAATAAAGTCAAAATGGATCAAAAATCAGGATATTAAAACAGAGATACTAAACTTTCTGGAAGACAAAGTAGGTAAAAATCTTGATGACACAGGAGTAGGCAGAGAGTTCATGAACAAAAATCATACTGCATGGGAAACACTTCCAGAATCAACAACTATGATCTCATCTTACTAAAAAGGTTTTGCATGCCAAAGGAAATCTCCAACAGAGTAGAAAGAAAACCCACTAACTTGGAAAATATCTTAGCCAATTGTCGATCTGACAAAGGACTTCTATCTAAAAAACATATAAAGAATTAAAAGAAATCAGGCCCCTAAAATTCAAGGACCCAATCCAAAAATGGGCATCTGAGATGAATATACACTTCTCAGAGAAAGAAATACAAATGGCAAATAAATATATGACAAAACGTTCAACATCAATGGTCATTCAGTAAACACAAATTAAAAGAACAATGAGAGTCCATCTCACTCCGGAAAGAATGGCCAAGATTAAAAATTCAAGCAACAACATATGCTGGAGGGGCTGTGGGGAAAAAGGAACTCTTCTCAACTCTTGATGGGAGTAATGACTGGGGCAACCACTGTGGAAGTCAGTGTGGAGATTCCTCAAGAAGCTAGGACTAGAAATCCCATTCAACCCAGCTATCCTACTTTTTTCTCAGAAGAATTGAAAACATCACACCACTGTGATATTTGTGCACCCATGTTTATAACAACCCAATTTGTAATAGCCAGATCTTGGAAAAAACCCAAGTGGCCATCAATCAAGGAATGGATAAAAATGATGTATTTTTATACAATAGAGTACTACTCAGCTATCAAGAAAGATTGCACTGAGACTTTTATAAGTAAATGGACACGACTTGAGACCATACTCGTAAGTGAGATAAAGCAAACCTACATGTGTAAATACCATATTGTCTCCCTAGTGTAAGAAACTGAAGAAGTATATATGATCCAAAATCTGTAATAAATACTATGTAAGGGTAAAAAATTGATCAAAGAGCAAAAGTAATTGGGAAACTAAAAGGGGGAAAGAGGGAAGGGAAAAGGAAAGATAAAAATCTGTATACATGTATATGTAAGATAACTAAAACGAACATACTGCTGAATGTATTAGTTATTGAGAAAGAATATTTAATCCTCACATGATTAGATCAATTTCACATGTCCATATCTGTTAATGTAAACAACCATTTTGAAGGTAACGACACGCAATATTGCAACCATTGTCAAGTTTCTATCATTCTGTTTTGTAAACCTATAATGTTACTGTTGTGCGTTTGCTCTAGTCGTTTGATTGTCTTTTGCTTTTTGTCTTTCTTATATGTGTCTTTTTTCTCTTAAATTAAAAAAAAAGTTGTCAATGTAGCAGTGTACAAAGGTCCTAGGATTGATCCTCAACACTGGAACAAAATAAATAAATAAATAAATAAATAAATAAATGAATAACATGCCAGCAGCATAAATGCTTAACAAAACTGAATAAACGTACATATTTAAATGTCTTAGAAATACATGGACCAAAATTTAGTGATCCACTTGAGGGTTGGTCCTACTAAGGACCAACCCTCAAGTGGATCACTAAATTAAGTATATGTAAGTATAAAGTAATGTCCATATAATCATGATGGTGCATTTTTAAGATAATTAGTCTTCAATTCCAATTTGCTTTCATTTGCAAAAGCAAATAATTTGCAGCTACAAGCCTATGTATATGTATTACAGAGTAAAGAAGTGGAATATTTAGAAAGATTTCAATTTGTTTTGTTAGAGGCTTAAAAAGGTATTTGCATATAATTGCTAGTGTTTTAATAAAAATGAGCAATAGAAAATATATGCTAAGAGCTCACAATATTGCAATCGTTTTAGGTGGTTTTTACTGTTTTTAGGTGTGTGAGTCACTGTATTTGTTCTGTTTGTGCTGTTTCTTTTATTCAGTAAAATTTCTGAATCTACAAGAAAAAAAACCTTCCAATCATTACTATAAACAATCAAAAAATTTTCTTACTGTATACAATCCCAAAAGTAAACTAATTAGTAAAGTACCATATGCATTTTTTGTTAATTGCAAAGTTAAATACTGAGGCAAAAAAGAAATATAATTAATTAAAATGACAGTGATGTAAAATAATTTTCATCAAGCAAAACAATGTGACGCAGTAACACAAAACTAAAAAAATATATAAATACTATATTTTACCTGGAGACAAAAACTTTTAAACATATCTCACCGTATAGGTTGTTTGCATCAAATAGAGTTCAATATTTTAAATTGCAATTATATTTAACCTACTCATATCAGTTATAACAATTTAATTGCCTATTTAGCTTAAAATTTTATAAATATATGAAAGTTTTTATGAAAATTGTTTTAATATTTCAGTTGAGAAAAATAATACAGTTTTACTTGCATTATTTCTAACATAAATTATATTAAGACTACAATATAGTCATATAAAAGGCACCTAATGGAGATTGGAGATGGAGCTGACTTGCAAGAGTCCATGCTTACATATGAGAAACCATGAGTCTGCTTACTCAGAAATGAATATCAATAGATTCAAGAGGACAATGACCAGATTAATGTAATGGCTGTTTTTCATCTTTACAATGTTATAAATATACATGCATATATATATATGTATATCACATATGTATATATAAAAATATATCATGTAAATGGGGCACATATTTTAATTTGCATGTCCAGTGCATATTGGCAAGATTTAAAAATATAATAAGGTTAGTACATGTTTATTAAAACTTCACATTGACAATTAATTCCTATTTGTCTCGACTATTGAATATATTTTAATCTATGTACTCTCAAAATATTATAATAAAAGATGAAATATCCCAAGCTCCAAAGAAAACCCAAAGATAAAAGATGTAAAAATATTAAATAATTATGTTGAATTTCATGTAATTTTGAATAAATATGAACTTATTGAAATAGTTTTTAAAATGAATCATCGCATTATGAAGAGAGTAATAGTATATTTAACATTGTATAATGATGTTTAAACTATTTATTTTACAATTTTAGCTAAAAGAGGTGAACCAAGTTGCATCAAACCATAGAATTGTAATTGTTCAAAAATATCTTTGCATGACACAGGAGCAAATACACACAGATGTGTTATTCTGGTTGGTGTCAAAATTCAAATTTATAAGTTAATTCATATATTCATTCATATTAATATGTAGGCATGCACTTACACATGACATGTATGCACATATGTATGTTTTTATCTAGCTATACATATATACATATATATTTACACAAAAGAGACACATATACTCAAAACATTTTTCAAAGATACCATTTTTTAATGAAAAAAATAATCTGTTTATGTTCTCATAAAAGACAACAAACATATAATTTTAACTAGGTAAAGAAATACTCGTGCATTTATTAAGCTTAAATCTCAAGTGTTGAAAGAGCCACCATGAAGACAAAAAGTACCAAAAATATCAGTGAGTACATATTGTTACTCTAAGAACTAAATTTGTTAAAGTTGGTACAAAAATCAGTACAAAAATGACAAGTATCGCTTTCTTATACTTTAATAAAGATTTTAGGAGGCAGAATTATATTTTCTAAATGGAAAAGTATTTGAAAGTTCTATTTTTCATTAGAAGAACAATAGTTAAAGACCAGATCAAGCAAAGCAAATCTACAAAACACAAAAGTACAGAATCTGACAGTTTTGTACCAATAAACTATGACAACGAAGGTTTAGATTGTTTTTTATAATCAAAAAATTCTACTGAATTGTTTATTAATGTTCTTTATCATTCCAAGAGAGATAATTTTCTGATAATTTTGTTAGAGACACAAGTTACATGTCTCACTGCATACACTTTATTCATCAAAATGATTTAAATGTTTTATTTCATCTATGTATGATAAAGAAAAATTGGTGTTTCCAGTTCAGTTAATCACGTTAAGCACAATAAAAATGTTCTGCATATTTAAGAAATAGATTTATAGAATACAAACAAACAAATGAATTTGAGCAATAATGTATTTCTATTGTAAACATGAAATGATAAAATTATTCTATTATTATAATATTAACCAAAAGAGATAAATATATATTTTGTTTTTGTATGATAATCTAGTGTAATTTAATTTTCATTATTCATAATTTGACAGTGGTTGTATCTGCATGCTTTTACATTACATTTTTCTTGAAAAACAAAATTTGAGCATTAAATATTTGATTATATTTAATTTGATTTACTCATATATTTGCTCAGCTAAAAGTATATTGAAACATTAGTAATTCTGATGAAAGTAGTATTTGACCTTCAATTTTAGAACCATTTTCAGTTTCATACAAAGAAAAGTGATGATTTTCGATGACTTCTAGAATGAAAATTAAAAATCTATATGCATTCATTTTATTAATGTTTGTAAATATTTTATGCACCTTATACAAATAAGCAGATTCAATACAAACATATAAAATAATTTATTTAATTAATAGAACTTAAATATCTCTTTTCTAATTTCAATTCTTGTACTGGACATGAATGTGGGATCGAAAAACAACAGTGGAAGAAAATAACAGAAAAAAAATATTTAGAAACATTTTCTTTATAAAGAATACAATGTGTATATTTTCAGAAGAAAGAATATCACTTAGATACATTGTAATATTTAAAATTAAAGAGCATATATTGTGTATCCATCACTTAATTTGATTTTACATTTTCTATTTCAATAATGATATTTGTATTATATTAAATAATCATTAACATTAAGTAAATTTCAAAAGGAACAAATTACAGTTTGAATTGTCATAGATATTAGAGGAATTATATGTGCCCTTTTGAAGCCACTCCATTTTTTAATTACATTTTTGGTGAAAATTAATATTCAAGTACTACATTTTCACCCTTCAATGAATGAAAATTTTTAGTACTTCATATAAAAATTAAGTAGAGTACGGTGGTTTTATGCACTGTGTGTTAAAGTCTGGTTGTGCAGCAAGTAATGATGTGATCTTTAAATCATTCATCTGTAATAAAGAGAAAGAAAAGGAGCCAGAGAACATTTATTTTCATGTGTTCATTCTATAAAAGTTGTGGTCTGAGATAAACTACAATTATTCAGTGTCTGTATACGAATACTCTAAGCTTCAGTAAAATTCAGTAAAATTCTTAAATTCTTGGCTAAAAATTGAGGTCAGTTAAGAGAACATCAGATGTTCAAAATGAAGTTAACTTTCATAATAAGAATGTATTTTAAGAGAGAATGTTGCACAAAACACAAAATAAAGATAAAAGTTACATACATACTTTTATTTTGTTTTATTTTGTTTTGTTTTGTTGGATATTAAGAATCAAACTTGGGGTATCTCCCTTGACAGGCATACACTGTGCCACTGTCATATATCCCTGGCCCTAAAATCATTGTCATTTTTAATACAACTATCTTTTTAAAAAATTTTGTATGTACGATTTAAAACACTTTTTCCTCAAATATGACATCTGAACACATTTTTTACTATTTCTATCTATCCAAAACCCATCAGTAAAAACCTGTATTACTCCAACCACTAAATACAGAACCATAGTATGGAAGCAACACAGCTTATATTAGGAAACAGTAAATGTTAAAGTGTTTCTGCACAAAGCCATTTTCTAGTTATCAAAATGAACATTGGAAAATGAAAGTCTATAGTTTCAATACTGGTTTCTCAATTTACTATAGCTGTGACCCCAAGATAGTTGTTTGGATGCATACTTTCCCCAATTAGAATAAAGTAAACATTTTTGCATCTGTGATATGATGTTTTACTCCTTTAACATCATTATTAATGCATGTTCACCAAGCAAAATCGAACTTTTTGCACCTACTGAGGAAAAGGTGAGCAATATTTTCACAAGAGATTTAGTACCTCAAGCTGTGAAATAGATAAAGTTTTTCAAAATTTTATTGGTCCATGTTTGCAGTACTTAAGATTTACATTTATCTTAAAGGGAAGGCATATGTTTTTAACATACCTTAATTATTTTTATTTTGTTCCTCTTCATTCCCTTCATCTCTGGTTACCAATCCAATTTGCAAAAGATCCATCTCACTGTTTTTTCATTGTATATATTTTGTTTTCTTTTATTTTAAAAATTTGATAGACTTCCAGGAAGATGGCAGAGTGGCAAGCAACAGAGAAACAGTCTTTCTGAGAGTCACCTTCCAGATGCTGGAATATAGCATCGTGAGGTAGACAAGAAGGAAGGAAGTGAGTCCCCTAGACCCTGGAAATAGCTGAAGTGTGAACTGAAGCCCAAAGAGAGAGTAAAAAGAAAAACTTCCAGGAAGAAGAAGGCAGTAGCCCCTTCATCCTGAGATGGGACTCAACGCGTGAGTGGAGCTGTTTGAACTTGGGGATGCACAGTTACAGCGAACCCCAGAGGCCTCTATAGAGAGACACAGCAGTGAAGGTGAGTGGCAGATGTGGAGGACTGCACTGGCTGGTGGTAAGTGCAGAGGACTTAGTCATCCTGTGAATAGAGAGTGATTCACCAGGTGTCATTTTGAGACAGGTTGGATAAGTCCAGAACCCAGAACTGCTGCCAAGTTCCTCTAGAAGTTCCCAACTAGGCACAAACCCATGGATTGCTTGGACTGTGGAAAGTCCAATGAGTCTGGTCTCAGGGATAGTCTGCTGAGATTATCCACTACTCCACCATAAAGCAACTGCTGGCTTGCTGGGATAGAGCAGCATGATTTGGGACTTTGTCTCCAGAGGCTGACTACCAGTGAACCCAGAGAGAATCCTGGAAGCAGCCTGGTTTTTCTTTTTCAATTTTTTCTTTCTCCTTCATTGTTTTTACTAGTGTGAAAGTGGTTCCTAACCTCTTTGGGGGTGTGGTTCTATTCTGTTCTTCCTTTTATCTCCTCCATGACTCTTTTTCTTCTGTCTTCTCCATCAGTTTACCCATTGGTGTGATCCCCTTTTTACTCTAACCTTACTTCTAATCTATTTTTATTCCTCCATTTCTCTATTTGCTCCTTATTCACTTCAAATTTGAACTCTCAAGGGTAAAACTGACACATTATGGACTTACATATTCCATATAATTATCTGGTTTGTTTTACATCTTGTTACACAATTACAAATCTAGCTCATAGAGTTAAAAGTTGCAAATTAAGTGTTAGCTGAGTTTGTTGTTTTCCAGACTGTGTTTGATGTTATTGGTACCACTATAGTCAAAACTGACATAAATGTTCTAAACAGCTTTTGGCCTTGGTATTCCAGGACTGAGATTAACTAAGGGCCTCAGAAAATATGGTGGCAAAGTGCCAAAGAATCAGGGACTAGGCCAAACAGGCAACAGCTTCTCATCTCCAAAAAACTAAAGAGGTAAGGTCTACCAACAGACTCAAAAACCAGCTGCACCTAGAAGATATTTCAGAGAAGTAATCATCATCTAAGGGTCCTAAATACTACCAATAAAACAACCCACCATAGGCAACCTATAAGCACCACCCCAGGAATTAAACAAACAAACAAAAAACAGAAATTCTTATGGGTTTTCCTCTATAGGTGATCTGTGTTTCTTTTCTCTAACAGATTTTGATACTCTGTCCTTGTGCTAAATTTCTGGGATCTTGATTATTATACATCATGTAGGATGCAATCTTCTAAACAATGAGTCAAAGATAAGGTACTATTTCTGGCATAGAGGCACCTGCTGTGGAGAATTTCTAAGTTGACACACACAGAAAGAGGACAAGTTGGTAGCTTTCCATTGTCTTTCCTCACTATACCTATCCCATTGCCAACTTGATGGGGATAACGGGATATCCATCAGTGGACTGTTCACACTTACAGGGTAGCCAAACACACCTTAGCAGGTGCTTCAGAAACGTGGTGTGATTGCTGAAGCCCACTACACTGGTGATGGACAATCAAGACTAGATCCTTGGGTTTCTGAATTCCTCTCAGTCAATTGGATGCTGACTGTTCTGCATTGAAAAATTGAAGCAAGGGAATAGCTATTAAATGTGCCAACTTTGGACTCAAACATCTGGCTCCACTCAGAACCAACTGCAGCTACATCTCTCTATGGCTCACTTCCCTGTCTCAAACATCAGGATCATTCTATTACTCTACAGAGTTACAATAAGGCTTAGATCCACAAATCTCATTTATGTTGGGTAGCATGGCAGGATGTAGTCTGAGTTCAACAAGTATTCAGTATTATTACCCAGTTTCCTTTGCACCTCCCATCTGACATTTTCTGGAAGCACCAGAGTCCTATTTAATTCTAAGTCCACCCAAGTAATAGAAGATGATCTGATACCGCAGATAAGGACTTTCCTCAGCATTTGGGGAAACTCAGGAAAGAGACTCACAGTTTTCTCAGTTGAAATACTTACACGAATATGCAGTGGTAGTTAAGTAAGTAGTCTAACAGTCTAATCTGTCAGCAGAGTTCAAATAAGGAATTTCACTTCTATTTTCCATTTGGTTGAAGGAGAGAAAAATATTTGGAGTGTTATTCATTGCTTGGAATATAAACTACAAAATATGAAGAAATAAACATCCATGCAATTGAATTTGAAACTCCTCAAAATCGTTGCAAAATATCTATTGATTCAGTAAAGAACAATTGTCCAGTGACAACTTTTAAAATGGAGAACTATAAATTAGTGCAAATTTCTTTTAGCTTCATGCCAACAATAAACATAGTAAAGTTACCCTTCCTCATTAGTACTATCTAGAAATGAGAATATAAAAATGTGTACAGGCCAGCCTAATTATATCAAATTAACATAATCTAGAAATGGTAGGGAGATTGATGTGCTAAATCTAGAATATTTCATGCAAAATGGCACACTTTGAAGTTTCAAAAATCCTATTTTCATTTCATATAGTCTTCCAGTTTATTTACCTTGCATCATGTCTGTACAATGACACCCAACTACATTCTCTGTGTTATTCATTATTGAGTCTATAATATGATATGCGTGTCTCTTTCTGAGAAAATGTGGGGCCATGTCAATGAAACATCAATTTCCTTATTGTACATGCACACAACTTTTAGCCATGAATTATGCAGGCCAGTACTGGTTGTCTTATTATGAAAGAGAGCAACTGCGTGGACCTTGCAAAGGGTGATGAATCAAGGCAAAGGCAGGATTATGCACTGTAGTATTGACAGGAGAGATTAATTTTGGTTATGGCTAGTTGAAGTCCTACACAACTCACTTATCTTCATGCCAGGTACTTTTCCCATGTTTGGGAGGTTTTCTGTCATTGCTTCTGTAAATAGACTTTTTATTTTATTTGTGTTGAGCCCTGGCTTTTTGCTGACACCTCTCATTCTTGAAGTATTCTTCTTTGTGACAACTTGCAACTGTGGAATTGTTATTTCCTGGTTCCTTATTATTTTTAAGAGATCTTTCCTTTCATAATTGCTACCTGCAAACCTGTCTTCAAGATCTGAAAGTTTATCTTCAGTCTCTTTCAAGTGGTTTTGCCAGTTTTCAATGGAATTTTTTAATTTCCAGGTAATCTCTTTGAATCTATTTTATGTATTCAAAATCTTTCTTATATTGTTTATTAAAGTTTTAACTCATTTTCCTATGCTCCTCTGTTTTTATCTTTTTATCTTTAGAGATGCTCAGCAATTCTTTCATTATATTTTTCATTTCTTGTTTTATCTGAGATAGTATTTCTGTTCTAATTTCTTTTATAGCCTCATGAAGTTTGTTTCTTTGCTTCAGTTGCCATCGCTTAAGCAACTTTAGGTGTGCAACTCTCAATATCTTCAGTGTTTACATCTCCCGGATTTGTTCTGCATGGGTTGGAGACCAGAGATTGCCTTTTGCTTCTTTGTCTTGACATTTTACTGGGTTCTTCTGGAAAAGTGAGTAGTGAGTGCCCAGGCACTTCCTGCATTGGCTACAATTCCTCTGAAGTATGACTGGCTGGTTTTCTTGGCCAGTGCTGGCTACAGTTATCCAAAGGTGGTGATTGGGTGCACTGGTGCAGGACTGGCTGCTGCTTTTCCCAGCCCACACTAGCTAATAGTGGGGAAGCATCCCAGATGGTGACTGTTGTGCATGTAGGGGCAGGACTGGTTGCTGCCTCCTGGACCTGAGCTGGTTACTTACAGGAAGCATCCCTGATGGCAGCTGGATCACCTAGAAAGGAAAACCCATCAGAATCTTGACGGACTTCACAACACAAACCATCTAGTCAAGAAGAGGTTGGAGTGAAGTGTTTCAAGTCCCGAAAGAAGACAACTTCCAACCCAGGTTGATGTACCCTGCAAAACTATCTTTCAAAATTAATAGTGAAACAAGATATTTCCATGACAAAGAATAACTGAAGGAATTCATGACCACCAAATCAACCCTACAAGAAATACTGAAGGACATTCCAGATAGATATAAAAATAACCATGGCTCCAGAAACAGCAGCAGAGGGGGATTGCCAAAAGGGGCAATTGAATGTGAGGAAAGGTAGGCAGCCAGAAGCAGAAAAATAGCAAGGCAGAGATGAGCCAGTGCATGTTGGCCATAACATTTAGTGTATATGGCCTCAATTCAATAAAAAGAAACACAGGCAGAGTGGATCAGGAGACAAAATTCATCAATATGCTTTGTATAAGAAACACATTTAACTTGAAAGGAAATTTATAGAGTGAAAGTCAAAGGAGAGAAAACAATGTTCTATGTGACAGGGAACCAGAAAAAAGTAGGGATACCTAGCCCATCAACTGCAGAATGGGTGAGGAAGATATGGCATTTTTATATAATGAAAAGCAACTCAGCTATAAAGAAAGACAATTTAAGGATCCTGTAGTTAAAAGGATACAACTTGAGATCAAGTTCATGGGTAAAATGGTTCAGTTACATCAGTGAACATTGTGTTGTCTCCCTAGTACAAAAAGGTAAAGGAGTAAGAGGGATCCAAAATGCACAAAAGATATTGTGAAAGTGAAAGGGGAGGAAATGTTATAGGGAAGGTAGTGGCCATTGTTAATCTATTATCTTGTCTTGAAGCCCTGTATTGTTTTCGTTGTTCTACTTTGTTTGGTTTTATTATACTTGATGGCATGGGCAGCTATTTCAAAGACAACAAAATATATTAGTCATTATTGATTTCCTATTATCTTGTTTTGAAGCCATGTATTACTCATTCTTTGCACTGAGTTTATTCTATTTTGCTTTGTTTGATTTGATTATGCCTAATGGTATAGTCATGTAGTTTGAAGATAACAAGGCCTTGTAGTAGCCATGATTGATTTCCTATTGTCTTGTTTTAAGGTCCTGTATTGCTTTCATTGTTTTGTTCTGATTGGTTTTACTCTGTTCTGTTTTGTTGGATTTTATTATGTTTAATGGTATGTGCAGCTATTTTGAAGATAAGAAGAGGCATTATGGTAGCCATTGTTGATTTTTTATTATCTTGTTTTGAATTCCTGTATCATGTTTATCATTTTGCTTGGATTGACTATTCTGTTTTATTTTGTTTGGTTTTATTATCTTCAAAATAAAAATAAATAAATGAAAAGAAATTAAAATGAGAAGAAACAATAAAAATGCAATCCCAGACTTCCAGTTCACCAAAGGCAAATCCTTGGGGCAATGAGGTAGGACAATCTGAAACCCATCCACCAGGTTTCTCTGAAGTGGAAACAACAAAGCAATTGAATGAGGCTCTGAAAAAAAAGAAATCAGAAATAGTCTTTCAGATAACTACAGAGACTACCAAAATACATACCATGCTTGGTGACATTAGTGAAGACACAGGAAAAAAAAATACATGAGCTTAAGAAAATTATGGGTGATCAGCATAGGAAAGAAATGAAATGCATATAGCAGATTCAAGCAGATACCCATGAGAACAACTCCACTGAAAATATTCAAAGTAGAGTAGGCCAATGTGAGAACAGAATCTCAGATATGGAAAACAGACTTGCAGTTAGCAACCAGGAAAAGAAAGATTTCTCAAAAATAGCAAGGGACCATGAGAAATCAACCCAGCAGCTGGTAACTGAAACAAAGAATAATATAAGATTAATTGGAGTCAATGGAAAAGCAGGAGATACCACAAATGACTTTTAAATGCATTCACAGATATCATGACAGAAAACTTTCCTGGTAGATAAAATGAATTTGACATGCAGATGCATGAGACACATAGAGCTCCAATTAGCAATGATCAAAAAAAAAAAAGTCAACAGCCAGGCATATCATAGTCAAGATTCCAGAAATTCCACAGAAGAATACAATCCTAAAAGCTGTTAGAGTAAAGAAACAAATTACCTATAAAGGAAAGCCCATCAGAATTACCACTGACTTCTCAGCACAAACTCTCAAGTCAAGGAAAGTTTGGAGTGAAGTACTCCAAGTTCTAAGGGAAAACAACTTTCTACCCAGATTGAGGTACCCTGCTAAACTTTTTTTCAAAATTGATGGAGAAATAAGATACTTCCATGACAAAGAACATCTGAGGAAATTCATGGCCATCAAAGCAGCGCTCCAAAATATTCTGAAACACATTCTAGAAATAGATAATAAGGACCACAGCTCCATGAATGCCAACAGAAGGAATCTACAAGGAAAGGCAAACAATTAGAGGAAGGGGAAAAAAGGAGGGGAGCCAACAACAGGAAAATCACATGACAAGGATAAG
>RJWM01045133.1:0-12926 GCA_004363535.1 Dasyprocta punctata | reverse complement strand
CCTCCTGAGGAGTTGATACATGTACATTACACATCTCAAATCTTTTTTTCAGTTCTGCTCCCTTTCTCTCCCTCATCTGTTGGTCCGCTTCCCTTTGCAGAAAGTCTCCCTGGCTGGGGATTTAGTGTAGTGACCTAAGCACCTATCTGGCAGGGGCGAGGTTGTGAGTTTGATCCCCAGTACCAAAAGCAAAAAAAAATAAAAAATAAAAAAAAAAAATAAAACTCCCTGTTTCTTATTATCCTTTATTTTGCTCCTTAGTTTATTTATATTTTGGATTTCCCATATTACATTTAAGTCTGGCTTATTTCACTTTAATATTACGGTCTGCATCCATTTTCCTACCAATGACTCAAGTTTATCCTTCTCCATTTAAGAAAACTTAGGTCCAGAGAGAACCTAGCCCAGCAAATACGTGCCAAAACTCAAAGCCAAGTCGGCCTGCTCCTTTTTTATTCGCCTATGCGCAAGTAAACCAAATATAATTACGGAACCCATCCGTTTCCGTTGGGGAAGATACATCCCTCCTTGTGGGAGTCCCCAAGAATAAAAGGATCTGGTTTGCCTATGATTGGATCCATAGAATAGAGCAAAACTCTCCTAGTTTAGTCCTGGTGGATCTTACAAAGAAATTCATTCATGGGGTAGAAAGTGGAGGCGTCTTTCCGGTAGAACTCGTTGGCATCACCAGGAGCCAGCCGGGACCAAGCTCATGGTTGGGGGGAGGGGCCGGTGTCTGACAGCTGCGCACCCCGCCCCCCCACGCCGCCCGTGCGCCGTGAGAGCCGCAGCTCGGGTGCCCTCTAGTGGCGCGTCCCAAGCCTCACTGCGGGCTCCGGAAGGAGCTGGTACCAAGAGCGTAAGAGGCCAGATACATAGCCGGCCTGGCGGGTCTTGAATTCCCAGCCAGAGCACTTAACAGCATCCCAGGAGGAATTCGTCTGCTGCCCGTGTTGCCATCAGATCCGCATCCCCGAGCTCAGAGCCCCTCTGCCCACCCCTTGCCTTCCGGGCTTGCAGGAGAGAATGTGACTTACCCTTCTCACTCTCCTTTCTACTTCCGTTCAAATTAGTCACAAAGAGAAGACAAAAAAAACTCAATTAATCAAGACTCGCAGCTCAAACACAGGCGCGCACACGTGAGCCTCTACATCTGTTGGCAGGTGGTTCAGCAGAGAGTCGCCCCAGAGGAGCTCTCCCTAAATGTAAGTTCCAGACAGACAAAATTCAGCAGCCCAGGAAGGCAGATGGTGAGGGAGAAAATGCTGTCCTTGCACAAAAAAAAAAAAAAAAAAAAAAAGGCCCGGCAAACGGAGTCTTGGAGCCAGAGGCATCCTCACAACCTCATGAGGTCTGAGGCCACCTCCAGGGCCACCCTTTCCCTTCTGTTCACCTGGTGCCACAGCAAGTCACGCCTCTGCACCAGGTCGTCCTTCCAACAGTGGCAGGAAGCTGTGCAGAGCTGGGACCAGACAAGAAGGGAGAGGGACCACTCTGATGGTCCGTGGAGGCAGACTGGCCACAGTGTCAGAGACGATGGAGAGCCATCTGGCATCCCAGACATCTCAGTTACATTCTTGTTGCTGGGACAAAATACCCAACACTCTCAAGTTAAAGGAGGAAAGTTTTATTTCAGCTCACAGATCATAGAGGTCTCAGTCCATAGTCAGCTGGCTCCAAGGCAGGGCAGCATAGCAGAGGGGCATCGAAGAGGAGGAACAGTTCATAGCAGGGCAGACATGAGACAGGAAGCCTGCCTTCCTTCTGTCCCTCTATATTCCACCCAGGCTACAAGCCTATTTGTTGGTGTCACCCATACCCAGGGCATGGAACTCTGTGATAATTCAATCAGTGGGTTGCTCAAGCTATCACCCACCAATATCCATATTCACACGCCCTGGATTCAGCCACTTCTGAAAGCCCCACCTATGAGCTTTGGGGGGACAATAAGATACAAGCCACACCACCAGAGAATGCCTGTGAATACAATGGCGTGATGCAGAGTTCTCTGAGCAAATATGGTTGTCTCCCCCATCCCCACGGGGTAAATTTCAAGATCCCTTGTGAATACTTAAAGCCATAGCACCTAATTGTATGAATTACTTTTCTGGGCCAGGGATATGGCTCAGTGGCATAGCACCTGCCTGGTAAGTGTAAGGTCCTAGTACCAAAAAGAAAAAAATTACATTTTTACATGCATAATTATGATAAACTTTAATTTATAAATTAATTACAAGGTTAATAGCTAATAATAGATCAGTTATAACAATACACTGTAATAAAATTGCCAGTGTCATTGCTCTAGTTCTTTGGAACAGTTATTAGGTAAAATAGGGTTACTTGAACATAAACACTGCAATTCCAAAACAGTTCATCTAATAACCAAACTGGCTCCTAAGTAACTAGTGAGTGGGTAGCATATACAGTGTGGATGCACTGGACAAAAGAACAATTCGAGTTATGGGTGAGACAGAGCAAGATGGTGTGAGACTGCATCACACTACTCAGAATGGTGTGTAATATAAAACTTATACAATATTTATTTCTGGAATTTATCATTTAATAGTCATTTGCTCACAAGTAACTGAAACCACAGAAAGGGAAACCTTCCATAGGATAAAAGGCAACTACTGGACTGACTTTCATACTCCACAGGAAGTAGGTAGAAGAAATAAAGATAGGTAGAAGGAAGACAAGAAAGTCATAATTTAAAATTGTATCTTTCAAAAGACTGCAACTCCAGAACTTTGTCAAAGTTACCCAAAATTGCCTAGACCAGTATGCTTAGGCTTGTTTATGCTTCTCTGGTCTAGGTTCCTGATACTCAAAATCCCTTAAAGATACTTTAAATCCATAAACTAGCCTAGTTGATAAAGTAAAAGGCAGAAACTTAAATTTAAAGGAACAGATTGAGAAAGTTCAAAGAATGTTTTTAAGCAAGACATCTTAGATCATCCATCAAAAAAAATGATAAGGTCCATGCCTTTTGCCTGCAAAATGAGCCAAATGATCTTTCAGAGGGTGGGGCTTCTGTTATCCTATAAACGAAGGCCAAGATGAACCTTCCTGTAGATTCACAATTTTCAGATTTCCATGGCCAAAAACACATACTTATGCTCAACTCCAATCTCTCTCTCTCTCCTCAAAGGGTGGGTTTAGGTTTCTCATCATTCTTGGGGAACCTCTGCAGTGACAGATGACAGACTCACTCAATGTAGTCACCCATTATATAAGTAAATGAATAATATTATGTATTCAGTAAATGTGTACACTTTTTTATTTAAAAATACATTTTCACTTTAGATCTTGTAGTATCAAAAGTAGTCTTTTCCCCTGACTGTTATCTCATATGATGGAAGGGACCTCGCAGGTGTGATAAAGGTAAGGACCTCGAGCTGGGAACATTCTCCTGGATGACCCAGGCGGTCCCCTGTAATCACATCAGTCCTCCAGAGAACCTTCCTGAGCTTTGGTCAGAGACTTCAAGGCTCTGAAAAAGGAGGAAGGGGTCTGTGCATAAACAAGGACCAAGGATGCCTCTAGAAGCTGGAAACAGTGAGAATGCTAATTCCCCCTGTAGCCTCAGAGAAAAGTATAGCCCTGGGGCTACTTGGACTTTAGCTCAGTGTAGACCACATCTAAAGAACTATAAGATTAAAAAAAAAACTTACATTATATGAAGTCATTAAGTTGGTGGTAGTTCATTGGGTGAGCAATAAATAATAGGTCTAAAAATAGGTCTCCCTCTTGGTCTTGAGGATACAAGGTCTCATTCACCATCAAAGAACTGCCGGGCACTATGCTCCCTCTCAGACTTTGCATTCTGAAGAAGCTGTGTTTTGAAATTTTCTTTCAGGACCTGGAGGAAAAGGCACCATTTGTATCAGTAGTCCATTTTATTACTTAGCCGCCAAAAGACACACTTGGTTCCACCCAAGGGAGTTGGTGCTCCTGGCCTCCATCGTCTTCAGGGTCTTTAAAGTGTCCTAAATCAAGAACTTTTGGAGATGGCTCTGTGTCCCTCGTGATTAATCTGCACACACCCTAGAGACAGAAGCAGCTGTACATTCTATGTAGCCCAGGCTGGCCTCGAACTCGTGGCAATGCTTCTGTCTCAATCTCCCAAGTTCTGGGATTACAGTCATGCACCAGCAGGCCTGGCAGTAGAAGCTAAAGAAAGGACTCACATCAGATCTGCTCTCCCAGGGAGTATTGGGTCCTTAAGAAGCACACAATGAATCCTAAAGTTGTCCACACCTCCTTACCACAGTAATTCCATTCTTCGGATTTATCCTAAAGAACTAAATCTTTTTTTTTTTTTTTTTTTTTTTTGTGGCACCGGGGATTGAACTCACAACCTCGCACCTGCCAGACAGGTGCTTACATCACTGAGCCAAACTCCCAGCCCCCTAAAGAACTAAATCTAAATGAGCTAAAGGGAGCCAGGCGTGGTGGCACATTCCTGTAATTCCAGCACTCAAGATGCTGAGGCAGGAGAATCGCTGTGAGTTTTAGGCCACAACAGGGCTACAGAGTGAGTTGAAGGCCAAGCTGAGCTGCATAGTGAGAACCTGTCTCAAAAAGACTAATAATAATAACAATAATAATAATTTTTAAAGAGTTAAATTTTTCACAAAAGTAAATTGTGTGCCATTATAAAAGCATGAAAAGTATGGTCCTTTCTACCATAAAACCCAAAGAAGCATTCTTACACTACATGAAGATAGCATATCATAAAACAGTATTCCCTCAGTAATCACTAACTGACTTTGACCACAAATGCATAGGGCAAGGCACACACACAGGCCTCAGTTTCCCTGAGTGACACTTCTGAAAATTGCAGTGGTGGGGGGCTGCCCTGGGCCAAGTGAGAGGAATCCTAAGCAGAGTCCCAGAACACTTGCTCTTTTAATCACTATGCCAAACACAAAGTAATTAAAGGTCACCAGAATACATCTACCCTCTGCCTTTGAGGCTGAGGGAATGCCCTGATCATACAAATGGAAGTGATCTGTTCAGATGAAGAGCCCATGAGCACTGGAGCAAGCTGCTTGGTTAAAGTAGAGAATCTAACTACAGTTACCCCCGAATTACCTTCTCAGTAGTAATCATTATCGCTGAACAGCCGAGGGATCAAGCAGGCCGAAAGCCACATTCTTACTCAAGTCATGCTGCAGATCTGTGTAGAGAAAGCGAGGTCTGAATGTTTAGAAACACAACAAACAATAGCCCAGTGGGCCGAGAGGCCAGCTTCTCCCCCAGCAGGGGCCAGGAAGCCAGCTGCACACACAGCCGCTCCCAGGAGGGTCAGCCTCGGGGGCCCCGTCAGATCCTGAGTGGACATCCTCTGTGTATTTGGGAAACTTTCACAAATCGTGGCCCTGAGGAACAGTAACACCTGTCTCCACCCGTCTCCTCGGCTGCCAAGAGGTTAGGCAGAAAAGCAGATGCTTTCTTCTCTCTGCGTGAGGCAAGCTGTACGTGTGGGCCTCAGTTTCCCTGAGGGACACTTTGAAGACCGCAGAGGTGGGGGCTGTCCTACGCCAGGAGGGGAGTCCTAGGCAGACACAGCCCCAGAACACGTGCAAACTAATGATAACTTTATGGTCATGTAAACAGCAAGAATGTTCAGATGACCGAGCAACTGCTGGCAAATAACAGAGGTGAAAAAGAGACTCATTTACTCAATGAACATTTAACCGTCCAGCCAGAGAAGATACACTCTGCCTAGGAAAGGTGTCTGTGGAGATGCGCTCTCCTCCCTCGGCTTATTACTGTCCCTGTCAACCCAGGAAGTGTTTGTTAGCAATAATTAATAGTACGCAATAAGGACAATAAATTAGTGTTTGATACTGATAATTAGCTGCTGATTTTAGCCACTCAAACTATCCGCCCCACGTCCGCTGCCTCACCGCCAGCCAATCTCCAGCCTCCTGTACATTGTGTGTATGTGGTCACCAATTGCTGCCCATGGAGTGTCTCTGGCTTTCCAGTTCTCACTTGAAGCACAGCTCTGTCCTAGTCCCGCTCTGCCTTCCCTTGCCTTGACAAGCTCTCATTGTATACTGCACCTTCCCACAACAGAACACCAGGGCCACAGATTGCTGGCCCAGTCTGCAAGTTTGTACCTGAGGCTGACCCAGCCGGTGGAGAATCCCTGCTCCGGCAATCTCTGCTCTGTTCTGTTTTCCTCTGCTGCTAACTCTCCCCGTCATAAGCAAACTGTCCTCGAGTGTAATGAGGAAGGAAACCTGGCTTTCCAGGCTGGTTCTTTATAAAGTGGTTTCTCTCCTTAGATCTCTGACTGCATGACAGGAGGGTGTCAGTCCCACTGATCTTTCCAACGCTCTTGTCTCACGATTTCTAAATTCCTCCAGTTCTAAGGGGCATACCCTAGGCTCCCACAGCAGGCACAGCGATAGCTTGGTACCCTCTGCCCCATTACAAACAAAAAGGGGATTCTCAGACACCAATCCAGCTAAGCCCACGTCTATAACCTCTTTCCTAACTTGTTGGCTGCTGGGGACAGCCATAAAAGTAGGATCAAGTCCATTCTGTACTCAAGCCTTGTGGCCTCAAATGGACCAGCATGTCTGCTCCTTTACCTTTGTCATCCTCCCTGGATGGGTTGCCTGTCACATCCCGCTGGCTCCTATGTTAACCCCCTCCAGTCTCCTCCAGCCCCCACCTGTTCTATCCCTTCCTCTCTGGGTTAATGGTCTTGTAACAAAACAGCTGAAGAATTGGGGATTTGCTATGAGCTAGTCTCATATTCTTTTTTTATTATTATTTTAAAGGGAATAAAACAGGACAATAAAACCAAATAAAACAATGGGAACAATATTGCCAAAAACAAGACAGTAGGAAATCCACAATAGTCATGATATTGCATATTGTCATCCTCTAAATAGATGTTCAGACTAGTGGTTTTAGGTCTGCAAAGTCAATCAAACAATACAAGCATTAAGTTCTTTCTTTACTTCAGTTGCTATCATCTCATTCTGTGTTCTTCCAAATCAGCCAGTTGTTGGGCAGGGGAGGGGGGATCTTCTCTCCCTGCCCCCACACTGGCTGACTCAGCAGGAAGTGCTGCTACCTGATTCTCTGCTGGCCGGCCCAGATGCTGCGGGTACATGGGAAGGTGCTGTTGCTTCCTCTAGTCTCATATTCTTATTTCCTTCAAAATAACTCTTCTTTTACATTCATCCTCTACTCTTTCCCTCTGATCTCAAAAGAAGAGTCTTCCAAACCACCAAGAAGTGTTATCTAATACCCATCAAGATAGCTACTATGAAAAAAAAAAAAGGACGCAAAGATTGGAAGCCCTGTGCATTCCTAAGGACAATGTAAAATGATGCGCCTACCATGGCAGTTCCTTTAAAAACTGGAAATAGAATTACCTTCTAATCCAGCACTATCAATTGACTGTGTCCACACCACCACCAAAGTTTGTGCTGGAAATGTAATCCCTAATACAACTGTGCTGGGAGGTGGAGCTTAATGAGAGGTAATCAGGCCCCAAGGGTGGAGTGAATGATTAACCAGATTAACACTGTTATTTTGGGAATGGGTTTATTATAAAAGGTTGAGTTGGGCCCTGTCTAATCTCAGCACTCTGGGAGGCTGAAGAAGGAGGATCATAAATTTCAGCCTGGCCCAGGCAATTTAGTGATTTAGGGAGGCCCTGTCTCAAATTAAAAAGGACTGGAGGTGCAGCTCAGTGGGAAAGCTGTTCTCAGCTATTAGCGGCATCCTTGGTCCTTGTTAATGCACAGACCCCTTCCTCCTTTTTCAAAGCCTGGAAATCTGTCTGACCAAGGCTCAGGAAAGTTCTCTGGAGGACTGATGTGATTACAGGGGACTGCCTGGGTCATCCAGGAGAATGTCCGCAACTCAAGGTCCTTACCTTTATCACACCTGCGAGGCCGCTTTCATCATTTTTGATGGATGATCTAAGAAAGATATTGGCCCAATACTAGGGTGGGGGAAAAAGTCAAACTGTTCGCCCCTCTCTCTCTTTCACCCTCACTTGCCCTTCCACATTCTGCAGTGCAATGATCCAGCACCTTCATATTGGACTTCCCAGCTCCATAGCTGTGAGCCAATACATTTTTCTTCATTAGTCTGCAGTACCCTATCATATGCAATACAAAACAGATGAAGAAATTCAGCACTGCCACTTCTGGGTACATATCCAAAAGAACTAAACTCATGGTCTCAGAGAGAGATCTTTGAACACATGTGCTCCTAGCAGCACTACTGACAACATCCCAAAGTGGCAACCTTCCAGGTGTCCATTAGCAGATGAGCAGATAAGTAAAAATTTATCCTGCGTGTTCAGTGGAGGATCATTCAGCATCCTGACACCCACTGCACGGGGCGAGATGAGCCTGAGCCAAAGCACGAGCCCCGTGGGGTTCCATTCTGTGAGGTCCCAACAGCAGTTGACCCCCTGGAGACAGAGAGTGAAGGGGGCCTGCAGGGGGCTGGCAGAGATGAGAAGAGAGAGCATGCTTCCTGGGGACAGAGTTCCAGCGTTGGGACATGGGAAGCTTCCGGAGCCTGGTTGCACAACTAGGTGAGACTATGTGATTCTTCTGCATTGCGCAAGTAGAAATAATCAATGTCGCAAGTAGCTTATCACAATTTTTTTTAAGGAGAAGTCTTTTCTCTTCCTCATTCATCCTGCCCTCTCCGGTCCTCAGCCCCATCTCCAGGCATCTGGTCCGCAGGCTAATTCCATCTGTCCTTTCCGTTCCCAGAGGGCCACAGTCGCCCTCGAGGCTGGGGCAGAAGTACATGCATGTGTTTAAATGTCTAAGGTCATAAATCCAGATAAAATCCATACAACAAAGTAGCAAATGAAATGTTCTCTTCCCTTTAACTCCCTTTATAGCTTATAGTTAATAATTCTTTATATTAAGTTAAAAATTTTTCACATTCTTCATAAATTCTTCATATTAGTTCTTCAAATTTAAATTCAAATAACCTATACGTTCTCTGCCTCCAGACTGATCTAGGGAAGCTAATGATTAACTAATTAAATAAATAACATACATTGAATGGTGATGCAAACTATAAAGAAAAACACAACGAGGAGTGGACATGGAGAGTGATAGGACCAGAGTGGGTAGAGTCTTTGATTTTAACTGCAGATCATCACAGAGTTAGGGATGGTGGCACACACCTGTAATCTCAGCACTTTGGGAGGCAGAGGCTGGAGGATTGCAAGTTCAAGCCCTGCCTGGGCAACTTAGCAAGGCCCTGTCTCAAAATAAAGAAACAGAAAAGTTCTGGGAATGCAACTCAGTGTAAACGCCCTGGGCTTAATCCTCAGTTACCAAAACCAAACAAATACTCAGCATGGTTGCAAACAGGAAGGACAAGACAAAAGTATCGCAGCGGGCGGAGGCTGACTGTACTCCTGCCTGTGGAAGGCAGGGTGGCTGGACCCTGCCTAGCTCTGCAGGCAGTGGGAGGGACACTCAGGGGAACACAAATGCACTGGTTGAGTTGGATCCCTGCTTGCTCCAGTGGGGAATTCACAGAAGAAGAGCAGAGAACCACAGAGTTCACCTTGAACAGCGGTGCTGAGAAGAGCTATCTTGCATGGAGCGTAAAGGGGCCACTAAGAAAAATAGCACAACTTTGGGAGACAAACGGAAGGATACAGAAGAGTTTTCTAGGGCCAAGAGTGAGAAAATTATTCCAGAGAAAATATGGAAAGACACAGAGTCACAAAAATAAAGCACAATGGGGGGAGAATGGGGAAGTGTTAGAATAGGAGGCTTGGTCATGGCCTTGGGGTGTCATGCTAGAGAGGGGAGTGTGACACCAGCCTCCTCCTGCCTCAGCCTCCATAGGCCCTGTAGCACCATCCCATCCCCACCACTGATGCCCAGAGTCAGGCATCTCAGGAACTGGAAGTTTACCTTACATGTGATAAGGAACTAGTGCAGAAGGGAGGAAGTAAGTCATCGGGTGAGGAAGGGACAGAGTGTGGAGGTTCAAGGGGTCTAATAAGTAACTTGTTGCTTCCTGCCTAAACCTAGACGATTTTCAAATGGCGCAAAGCCTCTTTGGAGACCAAAATATCATCTTCATTGCAGGTGATGCGGATGTCGAATGTGGTTCCTATCTGATCAGAATAACATTGACCCTTGTGCCAATCTCAGTGATCAGGGAGCCGCAGGTTACCCTGCAAAACCAGCCCAGAGTCCCGTTTTCTGAACTTAATGGACTAAGTAGGAGACTGTATATTCCTTTGAGAATTTGAGTTACTGTTGCCAAAGCTAGAGCTGAGTCACAAGCAGCTGAAGAACCACATCCACTACCTGCTCGCATGCGCACCTGCCTCCCTTAGAATACAGCTCACTCTGATGAGAAAAGCTGGAAAGAAATCTTGAATTTTGATGTGGCTTTGAACAAGGTATTTTCTTCTTCTGGATTGCCAGTGCTTTTTCTTCATAGTAGAACACCATAAAATAAGAATTCCCTTGGCCCCCTCCCTGCTTAGGAATGCTAGGCTCATAAATGAGGTCATGTCTGCAAAGTGCTAGCCTCTTCAAAGACGGATGCTGTAGGGATATACAGGGTGATTAGCCAAGCCACACCAAATGAGTTCAGGCAAGAAAGCAAGCAGAGTTGGGAACTGACTGTAGGAATCACCATTCCAAGGGCCACATGATTCCTTTGGTCCTTTGACATCTAGCCCTTTACAGTTTGTCCCTCCAGTACTCTTACCAGGATTTAGCCAATCTAGGCTCTCTGGAGTGATGGGTGAAAATATTTGGAACCAAATTCTAGGTAATTGGCATGTTGGAGAGTTTTTCAGCAAGATAATTAAGAAGAAATCATGTTTGGGTTTTAAATACTGAATTGTTCACCGGTTTGTCAAGGCTCTCACAAGCATAATTTTAAAGAAATTTGCACTTCAGTAAAAGAAGGAAAACATTCTCTCCTGTCTTACATTTGCTTTCTTAAGAAGGAGGAGGAAAAAGAAAAGGTGAGTGCTGCAGTTCATTTGTGCTGTGTGGTGACAAAGTTTAATTGTCACCTTGATTGGCTTGGGAGCCTCTCACAGGATTAGTAAAGCACACTTCTGGATGGCCCTGGGTGGATCTCAGAGGCATGACTGTGGGTAATATGTATGGTCCCTGGCCCCTTCCTCTTTGGCATTGTTCCCCTGCTCTGCTTCCTGTTCACTAGGGACTATGCAGTTTTGCCCTGCCTCTCCCTTCCACCATGATGTTCCTGCCATGGAGCCAGCTGACCATGAACTGACTGGTCTGAAATCATGAGCCAAATTAAACCTCTCTTCCCTTACACTGTTGGTGTAGGGCATTGTGTCTCAGCAATGGGAAAAAAGACTAATATATGGTGCTCTAGTAAAACACCAGTATGGCAGATTAATAACTAGTGGTCAACTTGTAATACCAGCTGAACACAATCAGTGTGGTGCTGAGTGTGGATGGCCCACCTGATGATTGTTACCAAGATAAAAAGGAGAATTGGAGAGGAGGGATTTAGCATTGTGGGTTCTTCTTGGAGGTGTTTGTTCTCCATTGTGCTGTTGGTTCTCCTGTTGCCGTGGGTTCTCTTGGAGGAGTTTATTGAGCTTCTTTCCTGATACGAACTTGGCTGTTCTCATCATCAGAGGAGCTTGGGACCTTGTTGTCACTGAGAATGGCTGCGATTCAGTTTGGGGGAGGTCTGGTCCTTATGTTGAACATCATTTCCTGGCTCTGGAGGGAAAGATGGTGTGCTGCTCAGTCTCTAGGAGAAGATTGTCATGCTGGTTTCCTGATGTGAACTTGGCTATGCTCGTCATCAGAGGAGCTCATGAACTCATTGTCACTGAGGATGGCTGTGGTACTTTTTGGGGAGCTCTGGTTCTTACTTTGAGCATTGCTTCTTGGCTCCAGTACAGAATCGTCAGCCTACTGAAAAAAATCCTTCATCCCGCTGGTGCAGACTTTCTAGTTTTCACCTCTGACCTTGGGGCCTTCCTAGCACAGATCCGTAAAACAGACTGGCATGAGTCATTGTGGCTCTAGGCCTGCAGTTCAACATGTGGGAAGCATTCTCATGGGCTGTGGGTCTTCAGCTGAACTCATGCAGGATATTGCCATGGTGTATCCAGGCCCTTGGCTGGATTCTCTAGGTCTTTAGTGTGTGGACAGATTTCCTGAACTTTCTTTGTATTTGACTCCTTGGGTGACCACTATAACTAATACTATAAATTGTGTGTCCTTTTTTCTTTGCAATCTCTGACTACAATAACCACAAACCAGGCAATTTATAAAGGCCAGAAACTAGTCTCTCACAGATCTAGAAGCTGGGAAGCTCAAGACGGAGGTGCCAGCAGGTTTGGGTCCTTGTGCAGGCCTGTTCACCATGGAGCAGGCCACCAGGAGTCCTCCAATGGCAGAAGGACAAAGGAGTAAAAAAGGATTAACACTGTCCTCACAGGGCAGAAGAAACTAGATGCTCCCTCATGCCTTTTGACAAGGACCCTCAACCCCTTGGAAGCACTCTGCCCTGCTGACTTAGTCACTTCCTGAAGACTCCACCTCTTGCTTCTATCACACTGGCCTGTAGGTTTCAGCACTTGAACTTGGTGGGCATGTTCAAACCATAGCAGAGAAGGAAGGAGGAGAACAAAAGGAGAAAAGCTTATTTTTAGTGTGCTCTTACCTCTTAGAATCACAGATTTTATTTATTTTTTTTTTATTTAAGCGAAGAAAAACAAAACAAACAAAAACTACAACAACAACAACAACAAAAAACGACATATATAGTAAAAACAACAAGCAAAGGAGACAAGCAAACAACTAGCGTAAATACACAACATTGCAGGTTTACAAAGCCGGAAGATAGAAGCTTGACAATGATTGCAATTTGCGCATCGTTATCTTTAAAATGGT
>RJWM01045132.1:0-12941 GCA_004363535.1 Dasyprocta punctata | reverse complement strand
CCTGGTTGGGTGAGGTTTGAAACGTCTAGTACCTGCCACACAGCTGCACCCCTGAGCAATGGAGTTCGCATCTTGTGCTCTGATGGGCAGAGCTCAAGGCTCTGCAGCTAGGCTGGCCACTCCTTAATGAGCAGCTCTGGGGCTCTGGGTTGGGCTGGGCTCAGTATCTCTGTGTCCTGTGAGGCTGGCCAGGTGTTCCTCTGATGGATTGTGCTTGGATGCTGGGCTGGGCAGAGCTCAATCCTCTGTCAATTGAACACTTTTAATAAGTGTTTATTATACATCAACTACACCTGAACTTTTTTAATAAAAATAATTGTTTCTGTTACATAGTTTTCAGCAAACACATGTAACCTTTTTAAAAATATCATATGCAGGAAGACAATATTCATCATTAATAAAACAAAAATATTAGCATACAAGATTGATAACAAAATGGTAAGTATTAAATGGGTTATAAATTGAAGTAGGAATTTAAAAACAGAAACATAAGTGATCAAGAAAAATAAAAGAAATCCCAACTTCGTTCACATTTTCATCTTCATTACATTGGTCATAATGACGAACTCTGATATTATAAAGTGTTATCAGTGATATAGCATAAATTAATAATACTGATATTCCAGTTATAAAAATATTAGTTGATTCCATGACTAAAAGGGTAGCAACACTGAGAAATAAGGAGACAGTGTATTTGTTTTCTTTCAGAAGTTATATTCCTAGGTATTATTCCTAGTTATTCAAATTGTTAAAAAAAAAAAGAAGGAAAGAAAGAAAAAGAAATCTATTTCATTTTCATGTAAGTATCTAAGGATGTTGGGAGTCATATTGCTTATATTAATAAAGATCTGGAAATAGCCTATAATTTCTTACAGAAGCAAATTTATAAATGAACTTTGGAAAAATTGTGTAATCTTACAGATCAATGGAAAATACATGAGTAGAGCTACACACAGTGATTCTTTTAGGACTACTGAAAAATTAAAATGCCTTTAAATAAAAGAATGAACGTACAGACTGAAAATAGCTTAGCACGTTAAATAGATGGGTAAGGAGACAAGAATTGTTCACAAATCTTTAATTTGTCTTTAAAATAGCTCCTGAAAAGAATATTGAGTTTATGAAGAGTAAACTATAAGTTAACAAACTGGCTTTTAGTTAATATATAATTTATATTTTCTGAAAATGAATGGAAAACCAAAAATCCTAAATAAGTAGATGTGTAATTCAGAAAGTGAGTTAAGATATTCACAATAAATTTGAGACATTTTTTGTTAGTATATGAGAATTATTCCTTGATGAGAGCAATGAGTAAATAGGGAATAATATATCACAATTGATTTTCCTTGGTGTAATAGCATTGTTTTTTCATAATAAGATTTCATTAAATACATAGATAGTTAATGAATATATTGTAAAATTTATTAATTTAATTTCAACTTTAAAACATGATGCTTCTACACCAAGAAAGATTATGTTTCCATAATTATGTTGGTAAAGAATTACAATTATGATGATTAGTTGTTGTGATTATGAAACTAGAATACTAAAGAAGAAAATTTTCCAAGGAATTGTCCAAAATCTCTATTCAAAAAGACCACAATCCAGGGAACAAATCAATGATTAAAAATGACAAATAGAAGGAAATGATGATGCAATTTTTGGATATGTTTATGGTTTAGAAACCTGCTATTGTTAGCTCATTAAGTGAGGGAAGAGGCAGTGGTACATGGTTATCCATATAGTCAAAGAATGTGAGAGTTTCAGGATTATGGAACAAAGTAAACAAATTTTAAGTAAATTGCTCTATATTTCATATAGGCAAATAGCATAGTGTGAGATAGAAGTGTAGACAGTTTCTGGCCATTTTAAAAATGTAATAATTAGTAAATATTGCTTAAGGAAAAATGCAAATTATTATTTGGCATAGTGCTTTTTAAAACCCACTTTCCTAGTTACTTATGTAGTTTCTTTCTGTGAAAAATGTTAATAATGCCCAAAATGTATATTTATTTCATTGTCTGCAGAAATAGGAAAGAGATACAGCTTTTGTTTTATTAGCATATCAGAAAGCTCAAACCAAATAACTAGTTTTGAGGATTAATTGATTTTTATATTAATGTTAATTTTTCATAGTGGACATTGAATAGAAGTTTGAAATTTAAAAATAACCTCTTTGCCTTTGATTTTCTCATACAGTATTTCATTACTTTTTGTATGCTAATATCTTTGAAACAAAAAAAATAGCTATGAAGAGAAATATTTAGGTCAATTAAGGGATCATTGTAATACTTCCTTTCCTAAAACCATTCATCTTTCTTAGTACTGTATCTTTCTCTCAACTCTTGCAATGTATCATCATGGAATCCCTTCACTGCAGAAATGCATATCATGGTCTCACAATAATAATAAAATTCTAAATCTAATTTTTTGGTCTTTTCACTTTGTGTAGAAATATTTTACTCGTAAAAATGTAATTTAGTACTTTCATATTCAACTTCAAAAGTTAAAATGAAAAAGTTAAAGTAAATAGTTGGAGTTAGTTTCTTATGACATACATGAAATTTTTTTCTAGGAAGTATAACTTATTAAGTGTTTTTCTATGATATTCCTATTATTACTGTGGTGTTTTTCTCTAATTTTTAAGACAATATTTTAAAACAACTTTCATTCTTAAATTATTGCACTGAATTTAAAATTTGCAAATAAACACACTGTCTTTGTATTTATTATTTAGAATTTTATTTTTATACTGATAGTCCTCATAACTAAGTTATATGAATAAAATTGAAATTTAGTGTATTCTAGCTATTTTAGCAATTATTTAATGGAATCTGAAAAATGCAATGAATCTTATACTCTAGTTTTATAATTAAATAAATCAGGAGGTAAAGTATATTGAGTTAATTGTCAAAAACACATAATTAGCAATTAATAAAAGCAGTATCTGAAAACTAGTCATCAGACATCAAATTCCAATCAAACTCAATGCAACAGAAAATTTTGTGTATCTTTACAAATACACATGTGTTTAAGTAGAGAGCAAGCACAATATCCTTAGTTGTTGTGTTTTACCCTCTGTAATCAATGTTCTCATTTGGCAAAAGAGATGTCATATTTTGAGTGATGTTCCATTTGAAAAATTGTTTTGTACACACTCTCATCAATTAACCCTGAGGTATCGAGTCTATCTCATTTTACAAATAAAAGTACTTGGACTTGGAAACAAGCAACAATTGGTAATAATTTCTATATAACATAAACTTAGAGACTTAGTGTCTTATCACAAATCAAGACAAAAAAAATTAGAAACCTTTTTTTCTTAACTTCTGCCACCCCTTCTCAAAATATACCTGAAATGAACAAATAACCATAAATGCATAGAAAGAAAAACTTCATTAATTTTAGAAACTAAGAGTGTTACACATATAAGAAATGTTTATAAAACATGTAGTATAAAGTAAACCAATTCTCACATTTGCTTCTAAGAAATGTAGTCACTTTTCAAGGCTGTTAAGAAACAGAGATAATACACTAATTACCTTCTAACTTGGAGGCTTTAAGACCTTTATGCACATTCTACTTATAATACATACAAAGTCTATTTTTGAATTGACTTCGCTATCACAAAATGAGAGCACTAATATTGAATTTTCCAGTTTAAATGTTCACCAGTAATCTTTTAGAATATGGTATCTTTGGACAAGATAAAATGTAGATGTCTGTCAATCTACAGAATATCTTTCATTGTCATGTAGTTAAGTTCTATATTTTCCTTATGTAATTCTCTAATTTGGGGTAAAGGATAAATTTGGACAATTAAGGAATTTCGAAAAGATGCAAGAAAAATACTACTTCACTTCTTTTCTCCCTTCCCCCAATGTATTCCACCCTGAGAAGCCTCAAGTATTTTCCTCATTGCAAAACAGAAAGGAAACTACCTCAAGGAGACCAATGACTAACCACAGGTACTTTTCTATAGTCATTCCCAAAGACAAATTGAAGATCCACCAATAATACCACATCTGAGTCCTGAAATGTTCCTTCTCAGCTATGCTGAGATCTGTTCTGACCAGGGGTAAATGTTACTTGGTACCCTTATTCCCCACAGTTTCTTCAATGTTACTTTTGACCCTCAATTCTCAACAACTACAGTTCCTTATGCCAAGCCCTTATGTGATGTGTGTGGATTAGATTCATGCTGAATGTTAGGTAAAATCATTCTCTGTAAATTAGAGACAAAAGTTTCCAAAGAAAAAAAAATTTAAATGATTGAGAGACTATGCTGCTAAATAAAAACAAAGATCTGTATGAATTGCAAACATACACAATTAGAAAAATTAAAAATGACTAAATGAAGCTTATAGATTTCTAAAAACAGTTAAAGTCTTTTCTGTGTGATATTTCTATTCAAATTAAGATTTAGAAGTTTAAAATTCTAAAACTTAATAAAAATAATGTTCACATACTTTTTAAAATTAAAATTTTGAATGACCTTTGCCTTATTTTTATTAGTAGTTTAAGCAAATTCTATTGGCTTTGCCTTAATATACTACCAAAAAGTAGGCATATTAAGTTTCTAACTTCCAGAGAATGATCTGATGAAACAAGAAATTTCAATCAAACATTGTGAAATACAACTTTGTGTTAAATATAAATATATATGAAGAAAATTTGCATATGTTTCTCATGTTTGTATTACTGTTAGAAATCAGTTAATGTTTGTAATAGAAGAACTTCTCTTATGTGTCTTTGAAGCTAAGGAAAGTATGATAGAGACCCAAAGATCTGTGAAATGAGTTCATTATATAATTTGATTGACTACATTTCTCAAATCAGGTAGAAAAGAATTTGTGAAAGAAAATGTTCACTCAATCTGTTTGAAGAAGTATGCTATGTCCATTATACTTTATTGTGACTAGTCATTTTTTGATGAATTTGACATCTCCCATTTGCAGCCTCCTTCTGTCTCAGAGACTGATTATGGTTGACATTCTCAGCAATCAAAACATCTTGCAAATGACTTCTTAGCCTGGAGAGTTCTACCAGAATGATGTTCACTTCACTGCCTGCCTAGCTTGTCTCCAATCTAGCTATTGAAGCATTTACAAGAGCACTTTTATTAAATTTCTTCCAACATGTGTTCAATTAGATAAAATCTTCTTAAATATTGCACTAGATAGGAACTGGGAAAATGCAAAATTGCCTCTATATTTGTTAAGTGTATTCTCAGAGGTAAATGAAGTTGTATTATATCACTAAATTCAAGCAATAAAATAAGTAGAAGGAAATAGATGGCTTCTTTAGTTGGGTTATATTTATACATCAAGTTTTCTTTCTTGAATATATCAGTGTCTGTTAAGTAAGTTGATACTCTTAACTAAGATGACCTAGCCTATTTTCTGTCTGTTAGGTACAGGAAAGAGTAGAAAAATGTGCTCTCCTAGACATAAAAAATAAGATACGGGGGAAAAAAAACTAAGGACAAACTCAGGGCAGTTATTACTTCTTATTTTATAAACGGTGCTTACACAGCAACTACGACAGTAGAAGGAATCTCTCTGTGCCCTACCTCAAAATACTATTAAGCTATTACTTGTTTTTTTTTTAAGTAGAGAATACAGGTAGGATCACTGCTTTATTGCTTATAAAATGGAGTGGAAATTTCAAATACCACATTAAACATTGTGTTACACTGTTGATCACATACATCTACTTTTCTTAACATTTGGCATTGTCTAATGACAAATGTCCTTTTAAAATGCACTTAATGGAATTCCTGAGATAGTAAATTGATCTTGAGTTCCTGAAATTGTAAAGGAGGCCTTGAACATTATATGTGGAACAATATAGAAATAGGATCAGGGCAAAATTGCTCATGATTTTTGTTATGCTGATATTCTGATACTTGTCACCCTTCTGATCTCGTTGCAGGCGTAGATAGACCTAAGTAATACACAATGTTAGGTATATTCAGCCAGTGCTACCTACTTTTTTTAATGAGTTATATTTCAACATTGTTATTCCTCATAACTCCAATATCCAATATTTGCATACATATTGATTTACTTCTGTGAATCTTAGTCTTTGAGCTAAATTACAGTGAACATTTGTGGCCACTTTTGAATTATATGCATTTCTTTAAGCATTTTTTTTGTGGGAGAATGTCAAGGCATTTGCCAAATACTTGGAGTCTATTATTATAAAAAAGCAAACATTTTCAAACATTTCATCGTCACATTATCAAATTAGGGTCACAAGAATCATGGACAAGATTAATGTCAAGTTTTACTTGAAAAATTAGGACTTAAGTATTTTGCAGTCACCTACAAATAGGAGAGTTACCTAGGATCATCCACCAACCTACCTCCCACATCTTTCCTTATGCCTTAGAATGTGTTGAGGCTCAAATAAAAATATGAAATCTCTAAGAGCTATAAGCAACTTACCAGAAGGGTTTTCTTGACCATGAATCATAGCCATTGTTTTTAGAGTATTATATAGTGTACTCGATATTTCATAAAAAGACAATATTTATGAATCCATGGATTCAAGTTTATTTCCACAATTGAGACACACTAGGTACATGCTGAAAAAGCATTCCATGTATAAAGAGAAATGACTGGGAATCTGTCATTAACTATGTTCAGTGGACATTTAACTATATCTTTTCTCTATTTCCTAAAGAGTTTTCCAGTTAAGAAGAATGGATTGAAGGGTAGCTGCCACACTTTTGCTACAAAGACTTATTATGTAAGTACTTATTAAATAATATTCTAGATTAATTTTCAATACATTTCCATGAAATTTGGCATTGTTTTCATTATCTTAGTTATTTTTAAGTTAGAAAATTAAGGCTTAAAGTTATTGAGCAATTCATCGAGAGAAAGAACTGGAATTCACATCTGAGCATGAATTTCTAATCTCAAGTACATCTCAGTATACAAACATAACACTCAAAATTAAGCTTAGATAAAATTAATGTTTCAAAATACATAATGTTTAACTATTTACCTAGTAACACACTCTCTCTGTCTCTCTCTTGTCTCTTTCTGTCTGTCTGTCTGTCTCTCTCTCTCTATATATATATATACGTATTTTAGATGAATTCAAATAAGAAATGATTAAATGCCTGAAAGAGAAATATGATATGAAGAAAACAGAGAAATCAAGGAATGTACAGAAGTGCTATTCTCAGGTTGTTAGATAAATTATAGAACTAAAAATAAAGTAATGTATAACAAACTATTATTAACTACTTTTAGCTTTTTGAGCATTTGAAAATAGAATATTACTAAATCTATTCAAAGTTATATTTTTATTGTAACATGGAATGATATGTATACACAAATCTTTTTTTTTTGTCTTTTTGACACAGGGTTTCACTGTGCAGTTCAGGCTAACCTTGAACTCACTTGGTAGCCCAGTCTCCCCTCAAACTCACAGCGATCCTCCTGCTTCAACCTCCCAAATGCTGGGATTACAGGCATGCACCACCATGCCTGACTTGTACACAAAATCTTAAAATACATATTTTGAGATAGTGTTTTATTTAATTTTGATTATATTTCTATTAATTTTTCTTAAAGAATTATAATTTCTGCTAAATACATGAGGCTCATATCTGAATCATGGAAAATCTAGAATTTATTATATCACCCATGCTCAAGTCTAAATTTGTTTATTAAATATGATCATAATTCACATTTTCTGACTTGAAAAGATAAGATTAGAAAAGAATGAGAAAATATTTTGTAAATTTTCCAAATATACTCATAATTTTCTCCCAAGTTCATGTACATACACTTGCATATGTCAGTCACTGATGTCCCCAATACACCAAACATTAAACAACAATTCTAGTGCCATATGGAACATTTGTATTCTGTAGACCCAAAACAGATGAGTAGATTTGTATTCTATTTTTTTATATTCTTTAAATCATAGAGAAATATTTACCCAATGAATATAAGAAAACATAATTTTAAAGCACACTTTGTATATCTTGAAAATAGTAGATTTGGCTGATTATCTTCTGAAATGTTTACTTTATACTTTCATGATAGACAGTGTTGTTGTTCATTCTTATTCTCTTCCCTCCTTTGGAGATAATTTTTTACTCCATGTAGATGGAAAAATTCTTGACCATATAGACTGGTTTAGCTAAAGAAATATGAAGATGGAAAATAAACCACCAGGCATAAACTTTTAGAGCTGATATTTTCTCCCTCAAGGCTGTGTCCCAGCTTAATATATTTAAGTGGATCAATTACCAACTCTTAGTAAATAGGTCACTTAATTAATACTGAGTAATTTCCCATCCCCAAGTCACAGTAGTCATGAACCGAGGATTTCAGTTTTATTATCTAAATCTGATGATTTTTAGTTTCTAATTTTCTTTTTTATACTTACAAATTTGGCCAGTTCTGACCAAGTGTTAAAATATTCTGCCAAAATGTGTTACTTCTTTGAATTCTCATACAAAGTCTATCAAGGAGGTATATTTTATGTATTTACCATATCATACAAATGACAGTGACTATTAAATTCCTTTGACCTTCAATCAGAATATTTTGCATTATTCTGTCCTAATATTAATCACAACCATATTAAACCCTTGAAATATTGTTTATTTTTTATTACATTATGAGCTTCAAATAGACAGATCCAGGCAATTCTGAGTGTTTAATTACTTTTTGCTGCATGAATGAATAGATTGACGATGCAACCAACATGTCAAATCTCCTTTGATTCTAATTTTGATTTTAATTAGATTTCCATTGCCACTTCTAATATGTGCAATAATACAACCTAAAGGATTGAACTCAAGCTACCTCAAATATTTATATAAAACTTCTGATTTTTAAATACTGCCAATAAGTTTTTCTCTTATAATAATTCATTGGTTTGTGCATGACTACTTTATGCATGTCAGTTGCAATTAAAAATTCTTAGAACTGTAACTTTTATAATATTCAGAGTTGCATCATCAGTAAAGACTTTGATGAGGTCAAATTACATTTAATGTCATTCCAAATCTCAAGTACTACTGAAAAATGTACATTGATGCAGAGAAATGCCTCATGAATTATGTATTAATATCTCAAATTTCAATTGCACTTACAACCAGTGTAATAACAGACGAAGGCAATCAGATCCTGCAATCTGTTGTTGGGTAGTGTTCTTAAAGCCATCACAACAATGTATTTAATTTAGGTTTGTGGCAAATTTGAAAAATTGTTGGATTATAAACTCTACTGATGTGAAATTTAATCAATTTATACTTGGCAGTATATTTGAAAAGGTAGATGACAGTATGGCTATCTATTTTAAAACATTTTTATTGTACATAGTAGAAGAGACTGCCTTGTATAAGGATGGAATAAGGGTCCTAAAAATTGGAATAGACAAAAATTTTAAAATAAAAGTGAGAAGATTAATTTAAAATTTAAGTAGTAAAATGATCTGTTGTGCAACTGGAGCTTCAGAAAGTGGCAGAAAGATGCGACAGAAGAGGTATCATCTAAACGTCCCTTTTTGATGGAAAAAGTTAAAATAAAAATTCATAACAAAACAATAAATTGAATAACCAATACATTACATACTGTTATCTTTAAAGTAGTTTATTCAGAGTGCAAGATATGGGCATTAAAATTTTCTCCAATGATATTAACACAAACCTTCCCTTTCAATGAACTTAGAGACACTAATAGTATAACTGACTTGCTTTTTTTGGTCTTGTTTTTATACTTTTTTCCTTTGATCCTTTCCCCTGTCTTCTATCCTAGTTCCTCTTTCCCTTGGAACAATTTCTTCCCTGTTTTAAATGAATGTCAGGGGTAAGATCTGAAGAAAAAACCTGAATGGGGAGAATACTAGTGTAGTCAGCATTGGAAAAACTCAGAGTAAAATATCAGACAAAATATAAAGCCCTGTACATTGCTGGGAAGATATTAAACATTCCTTAGGCTGGCAGACATAATCAGAATGAAGGAGGGAGTTAGGACAAAATTTCAGGAGAATAGAAGCCTAGATCATGAAGAGATAAGAATAGGTCAGGAAAACTT
Source organism: Dasyprocta punctata (assembly GCA_004363535.1). NCBI lineage: Eukaryota > Metazoa > Chordata > Mammalia > Rodentia > Dasyproctidae > Dasyprocta > Dasyprocta punctata. Next base: position 2,874 of record RJWM01045132.1, on the reverse strand, counting down.
GAGGACAGCTTACTATAGATGTCAAAAATAGCACAGCAGATTTCATAGTTGGCCCCTTGTGATTGTAAAGTCAGTAAAGGCAAGGCATCAGGGGGTAGATCATGAACTGTCTTGTGGCTAAGCTGTGGAGTTTGAACTTTATCTGAAATACTGTGGGGAGCTCTTAGAGAATTTTTAGCTGGGTTGTGATATGATTAGTTTTGTGTTTGATAAAGGTCATTCTGACAGCTGCGCAGGGTATGTAATTGAAAATGGTAATAAACTTGGAAAACAGAATTTAAACCTTTCTGGAGTAATTAAATTAAACCTTCTTTAATTAACAAAAATACTAGTAACTTCCAGATCAATGTATAAAAATTAATAAAATCCAAGAGGTTATACTATGGAAACTAAATTGATATGTTTGTTAGTGTAATTAAATTGTGTAATGAAGTCACTAAAGCAAATAACAGACTTGCTCTATTTTTGTCTTACAGTAAATCCATTCTGATTAACAGTCTGTTGTCAGACTCTAAAAAGTTCACATTATGAGAGGCGAGCTAAGTTCTTTTAAGTTATGTGTTCCACAGATGTTTAAACCCGTGTCCTATGCAGATAGCTCTAATTTATGCTTAAATAATTGAAGTGATTAGTATACTTAAACCTTCAATGATAAACAATTCCATCTTGAAACTAACCGAGCCCTTTTTATTTTAACACAAGAAGAATATTCTTTTTCCATTTATGTATTTTCTGGTCTTGTGCTACAGTGTAAAAAATGACACTTTGCAAATGAACATGCTGATGAATTCTTAAAAGAAGATGAATACTTTTACTTTGTGTACCTTAAATTAATACCTGGTGTCCAACATCCATCACATGATCTGCCTACTTAGAAATTTCAGCTATAATTTTCAACCACAATGCATAATATCACAGTGAATGACATTGAAGTGACAAGGAGTCTATTTCTGGTCTCTATGGCAGACAAGTATTAAAAGTTCCTTAAGGAGCTTTGACATAAAAAAGCAAGGGTCACAGCTGATTTCAACAAATCTTAACTGTATCTATGTCATTCATATCTCCTCCATATGTTTAAGAAAATTTTATAATATAACATGTGCTACTCAGACAAGAAACAGGTATAATCCAGTATTCTTGGGCTATCATATTAAAAAATAAGAGTATAGCTCCTATTTCCCAAAGTTAATTTTATTCTTTTAGTCTCTTAAAGCAAAACAATAATAAATTGATTCAACTTCATTCAAGGCAGTGGCTCAGTTTTCCCAAAGCTTAAATAATTTATATTCAATATTTATGTATATATTAAATTTAAAATAATTTATCATAAATTAAGAAAAAGATTATATGTAATCCAATAGTTTTTCCTCTCATTTTAATCTATTATTTAATCATTGATATTTCATTCAACCCTCTCCTTACATGCTGTGGAAAGATGAGTGCTCCTCAAGTTCTAGGCTAAGAGCTAGATTTATTGCTAGACCTTTTCCATAAAATTGGTATGTGGGTTTGTTTGAAGAGTTAAAGATTCAGTGAGCCTTTGGCTGAATGAGTTGTTAAATAAGATCCTTGCTTGCTAATTCTCATGGAATTTAGCAGAAAAAGCAGTAACTGTCCACTTTGAAATGTCTCTTAAAGCCGGGCGTGGTGGCGCACGCCTTTAATCCCAGCACTGGGGAGGCTGAGGTAAGTGGAGCGTTGTGAGTTCGAGGCTGGCTTGGGCTACAACGCGAGTGCAAGGCCGGCCTGAACTACATAATGCGACCCTGCCTCGAAAAACCAGGGCCGGGAGTTTGGCTCAGTGCCTTAAGCGCCTGCCCTGCAGGCGTGAGGTTGTGAGTTCAATCCCCGGTGCTGCAAACAAAAAAAAAAATAAAAAAAAAAGAAAAGAAAAAGAAAAAAAGAAATGTCTCTTAAAATTTCATATTTACAAGTTTCAATTCATTTTCAAAATAAATCTAATGTAAATGGAAACTAATGTATTTTAGAGCACATTGTAGAAATCTTGCTTCCTTTCTGCTATAAGGGTTTTAACATATTATTCTATTTAGTTGGTGGCAGGGTAATAAAAGAATGAATGCTCAATAAAAAGATGTGAATAAGTTCTCTAATGCTACAGGATACTTTTTTTTTCTTTTCAACACTAATTTATAGGCAATGCTTTTATAACTTAATGATTAACATGAATGAATAAAGAATAATAATCACATACAAATAAAGACGTGTCATTATAACCCTTCAATTAAGTTACAGGTTATTGATAATGAAGTGATAATCATATATTTTAATCTTGGGTGTGCATTTAAAATACATGTATGCTATTTTATGTCATTTCAAACAGAGCATATAAAATTATAAGCATTGTAAAATTGCTTGTTTGGATCATTTTAGAAAGAAATAATTTAATATGATCTTTGAAGACCTCACATATTCTATGATGACACTTTTTCTTGATAACCTCAAGATATTTTGAGAGTAGATCTCTTCAAGGAATTTTTTTCTTTCTTGAGTTCTGTGGTTTTTGTGAAGACAAGAAACAACTGAGAATTTTTTATATATTTTGGAAGGATATGGTCTTCAGTTATAAAATAATAGTCACAACACAGCCAGAATACAAAGTGCTGCTAATAAGATGCTCTCTTAATTGTATGCCATGGCCAACCTAGAAGATCTTACACTATAGAAATCCAAGGACTTTCACAGTTTTGATGGTTGAATTTAATAGCACTTTTTGGGAGCAATCAGTTCATCAAAAACAGGCAAAGAACTGAGGATAATTAATTATCAACTGAATGCTAAGTGCAAAAGTCAGAGTTTATTTGGCAACATGTACAGAAACCTTTATCTTTTGTAGAAGGAAGACAGAAAAAGATT
>RJWM01045131.1:0-10283 GCA_004363535.1 Dasyprocta punctata | reverse complement strand
TATAAATTTTATGACTATGCTAACTAATCATATGACTATAGAAACCATGTTATTATAGAGACATTTGTTGCTTTTCTTTTTTTCTTATCTAAACTTCTGACCCTGGCCTAAAAGGGGGTATATAACACCTTGTTTGAGCTTACAATAAATAAAGCAGATTCACACAGTCTCTGAGCTGTTTGTGTGTCTGTTATCCACGTGCCAACGCTCAGCTCACCTTCGGGGACTCTGTGGACCTAGCCCGGCTGGACCGCGGCATACTAGGTCCATTTGTTCACAAGTTTGATTCAGTTCTGCTATTTCTTTGCTGATTTTTTGTTTGGTTGATCTGTCTCTCTGTGACAATGGGATGTTAAGGTCCCTGTTATAACTGTGTTATTTTTTATTTGTTTTTTCATGTCTATTAAGAATTGTCTTACATAGTTGGGTGCTCTCATATTTGGTGCATACATATTTATAATTGTAATCTCTTCCTCTTGAAGTTTTCCCCTCACAAGTATGTAGTGACCTTCTTTATCTCTTTTGATCATTCTCGGTTTGAAGTTTGCATTGTCTGCAAACATAATAGCTAACCCTCCTTTTTTCTGGGTTCGTGTTGCATGGAGTATTGCTTTTCAGCCTTTGATTTTTAGTCTGTGAATTTCCTTTTGAGTGAAATGTGTTTCTTGTACACAGAATATTGTTGGGTTTTGTTTCCTAAGCCACTCTGCTAGTCTGTTTCTTTTTTTGGTGAATTGAGACCATTTACATTGATTGATATAACTGATATGTACCGGCTCATCCTTGTCATGATAGCTTTCTGTTGCTGGTTTTCTACATTTTCTGTTTAATTACTTGCCCTGCTTAGTGGTTTCCTTTGGTTGCTGTTCTTAAGATTGTGGCTATCTTTGTCTCTTTCTAGAGTGTCTTTCAGTACTCTTTGCAGTGTTGGTTTGGTGGCCATAAATGTTTTCAGTTGTTGTTTGTCATGAAAGTATCTTATTTCTCCATCAATTTTTAAGGAAAGTTTTGCAGGTTACATCAATTTGGGTTGAAAGCTGTTTTCTTTCAGGATTTGAAATACTTCACTCCAAGCTCTTCTTAACTTAAAGGTTTGTGTTGAGAAGTCTGCCATGATTCTAATAGGCTTTCCTTCATAGGTGATCTGTTTCTTTTCTCTGACAGCTTTTAATATTTTGTTCTTGTGCTGTATTTCTGACACCCTTATTATTATATGTCTGGGTGAGGATTTATTTCCCTTATGGTTGACTGGGGTTCTGTATGCCTCAGTTACCTGTATTTCAGATTCTCTTCCCATGTTTGGAAAGTTTTCTGCTATTATTTCTGTGAATAGTCTTCGCAGGTCATTGGTATTGACCCCTGCTTTTTCATTGATGCCTATTCATCTTATGTTATTTCTCTTGGCATCACCTTGCAGCTGTTGAATTGTTGTTTCTTGGTTCCTTACTATTTTTTGGAGATCTTTTCTTCTGTGGCCATGATCTCTCATGCTGTCTTAAAGATCTGAGATTCTATCTTCAGCTTCATTTAAGTGGTTTTTCAAACTTTCCATGGAGTTTTGCATTTCCTGAATTTCCCTTTATATCTGTTTCATGCATTCTGTTTGTGCCTTATATTGTTCATTCAAAGTTTCGATCATTTTCTTAAGTTCTTCTATTTTTTTATCTTGCTCTTCTTTAGATACAAACAGCGTTTCTTTAATAACGATTCTCAAATCATTTTTTAGCTGTGAGAATATTTCTGATTTGAGTTTGTGTATAGTTTCTTCAAGCTGTGTCTTTACTGCCTTTTCTATCATTTCAGAAAGTCCATTTGTGTGACTCCCACTGTCTTCCATTTCAGTATCTCTTGGGTTTGTTCTTAGTGGGTTGGGGGACTGAGACTGCCTCTTGGTCTTTCATTTTGTCATTTTCTTCTAGAACCTATGTGGCTCTGTGTCCTGCGAGGCTGACTGGGCATTCCCCTGAGGGTCGTGTTGAGTCTTGTGTCACACTGAGTCACGGGACCCAGTAGAACTGGATCTGGTGGGCAGCCAGTGAGGGTGGCTTCCTGGCGCATGTGGGTGGAGCCTCTGCCTTAACTGGGTGGGGGTCAAGTCCTCCCAGTGCCAGGGAGCTAGGCAGATTGTACCCTGGAGTATGATGCCGCCTGGACCCTGAGTCTAGCTGCAAGGATTTCAGAGCAACAACTATGCTAGGCCAAGTCTGGGCAAGTCCCAAGCCTACAGTGCCTGGGCCTTGGTCCTGGCTGGGCGAGGGCCCACAAGCTCTACGATGTGGCTTGCACAAGCTGCTCCACTGAATTATGGAGCTTGCCTTCGCTCTGCACTCTGGTAGGGGGGAGCCCAAGCTCTCCAAGGCCCTGCAGCTATGTTGGTCAGTCTCTGATGAGCACCTCTGGGGTCCTGTGCTGAGCTGGGCTGGGCTGTGTACCTCTGTGTCCTGCGAGGCTGGCCGGGCATTCCCCTGAGGATTGCGTTGAGTCTTGTGTCATGCTGAGTCGCAGGACCCAGTAGAGCCAGATCCTGTGCACAACCAGTGAGGGTGGCCTCCCAAGCAAGACTATTTTTAGATGGTTGTTTTGTGCTATTTATCTGCTCAATAGAATTATCTTTAAGACATTTGTTTGGCACCTATTCATGGAGTCAATCACTTTTGTTGATTTTTCATTCCAGTTGTCAAATGTTCTGGTCAGCTTTTCCAAATTTTGATTTGTTTCTTCTGTATCCACATGGGACTATTCAGTTGAGAATTGCACTTTTTTTTGGGTCATGTCATTTTTATATCACCTATTTTCTTTATTTCGTGACTAAGGACATTTCATACAGCTCAGCCATCTGGTATTTCATTTTCTCTCCATCAATATTCTTTATATGTGCTTTGGAGAGTTTAGGGTCTTTGGAGGCATTTTAGTGCTTTGTGTTTTTTCATTATATTCTTATTTTATCTACATACATTGGGTTTTTAGCACATAGAAAATAAACATAATTTGTTGTTGCTATGATCTCTTCAGTTATGTTCTGTTTTGTTATTGTTGTTGTTGTTGTTACTTAAGCATTTTATTTTTGACTGGACTCAGACTTAGAAGTAGAAGTTCTCAGAGAGGAAAGCCTGAGTCTCTTGGTGATTTGCTTCTGGCATTTTTCTTTAGCTTCCTTCATTCCCTTGGCCAGAAGTTTAGCATTTTCTGCAGTCTCTTGTTTTTCTTAGTACATTTCTTCTTCAGAGCAATAAGGTGGCATTTGTATTGGAGGACATGTGGAGTAACAAGATGCTGAATCTTGGGGACTTTAGTCCTGGGTTTCTTACCTTCTTTGTTTAAGGGCTTTCTGATGACATATTGATGTGATGTGTTCTTGGCTTTATTTGTCAAGATGTATTGTTTAACACGTTAATATAATCAATTTAATTGTGTTGAGCAGAGTCACTGTGTGATAAGAAATTTATACTGATTATTACAGCATCAACAAGTCCAACCATGAATGAATTATAAACACTAAAATTTATTTAGATATATTTAGCCTTCTGTGAAGAACACTTACAAATTATACTGATATCTGCTATTCATTATTGATGTGGTAGGTGGAGATAAAAAAAAGTGGAAGGGAAAAAGAAAGAGATCTGAGGGCTTAGTGTCTTTGGGATCTGAAGTAGGTAAGAAAAAATCAACAAGCGAAAAAGAGAAGGGATTGAACTTTTTTTTTTTTACTACCTGGCATAAACAGCTTGTGTTGATGAGATTCAAGACAGTATTTGTGTAGGCAAGATGAGGCAAGTAGATAGGTGGAAATGTATTAGAGACTTGGGGAAGGATAAGAGAATGTTACAACAAGTTAATGTATTTGTAGGTGTATCTATTTTAATCCCCTATGTCTAGTTTTATTTAAAATTACGTTGACATGTTCTAGAATGGTTTAAATTATATAACTGCTTAACACTTATTTTGTAATATACAAATATAGGTGTTTGTTTTACTTACACTCTTAGGTAGGTTGAGAAGATTAGTAATCAGGCAAAAAGAAAGAGAGAAGAAAAAAGAATAAGCAGGAAATACAGTTAAAAACAGAATAGAAAAACAAAAACGGGACAGGTCATAGGTAAAACCTTAAAGAATAAAAGCTCAATAACAAAATTTTATTAATCACAAAGTGAGAACCAGAAGAAAAGAAAAAATAGTGGAAAAAATTGAAAACAGGGAAAAAACTCAAATGTTCCTAACTAAACAAAGAAGTAAGAACACAATAACTGCAATAACCAAAATGTAAATAAAAATAAAAACCTTTCCACAGTGTTTGTAGCATTAACCCAAGGCATCCCTAAACTCCCTCTGCATTGCAGTTCAAGTGTAATTGAGAAGCTCGTGGTTTCACCATGTGGACTAGTCAGTTTCCTGTACAGAATAGGAAGACCCGTTGTTCCCCGTAAATACATATCCTGGTTGCAAGCCTTGTTTCAGCCTTGAGCAACTCCCGTCCACTCTGGATCCAACTGCCTTAGTCAATTTGGGGGGTTAATGTTTTGGACAGCTCAATGCTGTCACTTTATAGATTTGCCTTAGTGAATGTACGATCAAAAGTCTTCTGGTCCAGGCACCTTTCAGCAATCCTTTGCCTGCAGATGTCTCTGTTATCCTGCCTGTGAAAACTAGAATCACCAGAAAGCTCCTTTTGCTAAAGCCAGTGTGGTGGTAGGAACTTTGTCTCTCTCAAGACCTGCTGGTGTTTGAGAGAACAACCTACAGTTGTGAATAGCATGCTGTATGACTCACAAACAGCACTTCTGGTGCTTGTGGAAACGGGCAGCTTATTTTCTCTGGGTCGGGTTAGATTTCCCTTTCCCAATAATCCTTCCACTTGTAGGTGCCGGAATGTTATAGTTTACCAGCTGTAGGTGTGTAACATTTTGTTCCAGCCTATTCTCTTGCTTTCTGCATTTCTTAATCCCTGGATTGCCGATGTCACACTCTCCTGGCTCAGGAGGGAGGTTAGCGTAAATGTCAGCCTATTCCATCGACGAGGTTATCACTGAAGAGCCAGTTCCTCCCTCGTTCTGATTCTCTGTCAAGATGACGGGGGTTGGAGTTTGTGTGCTGTGATTAAGAAATGCTGATTCTCCTCATACATGGCTTTAAAACTCTTAAAAATGTAGAAAACAGTGCAGTTATCCATAGCAGGAGTCATTAACCCATATAAAAAGTACATCTAATTTATACAATAAGAAAATATTTGGTTTAGTCAATGCCAGATGATCACCAAGTTTTAGAGGCAGAATCAGAGGCTTTTTTATCTTAGTGAGATTGGATACAAAGACAGAATGTTAGCCGATTTGACGGGCTCAAGGGAGATTTTCAATGTTGAGGTCCCAAGGGTTAAAGAATGCACACGTGCAAGATAGCAGCAGCAATAGCAGGCAGCATGGAGCAGAGGAAAGCACAAGAGCCACCTGCGTTTTTATTTTATATTTTTATGCAGGTTGTTATCACCTATTTACACTCTTATATGCTGACCTTGTTGGTGCATGGGTCCATTGTTAAGTCATGATTATATAATTATGCCTAGGAGCGCACCTGTGCTGTCAGTGGGTTCACGCCCTCAGTGCTGGCTGGAAGCGTCCTTACATGTCCTGAGCTATGACCGAGTCTGAGCAGTTCCCCACACATCACATGCCAAAATGTTTGCTCTTTCATCCAAAAGGGAGCAATTATTGATTAACTTGCATGTGTTAAACTTAATGGTTTTTAACCTAGCAAACACTTAAACATTTATATAAAGCTCAGGGTCTGATAATCTTTATTCCTCAGATATATATACATTACTATACTCATATCAGAGTTAAATAGTAATCACTTCCAAAATGTTACAACACAGCAGTAGAAAAATGAAATCTTGCCTTGGTAAGGTTCATTTTGCCAAGAAAATAAAGTCCTAACAGACTCAAACACGCACACATAAAAATTCCCTTGATAAAACAAAACCTTTGGCTCTTTGACTTTTTTAGGTGATATCAAAGGCAGATCAATATTTTTTAAAAAATCTCCTTGACAGACATTAAGAATTAACTTTTACAGTGTATTCACTAATGCTGATTTCTTACTGTTTCTTTTTTGAAATGCTGTATCCTTTTTTCTGTTTTGCTTTTTTAAAATAAAAAAATAAATAATTAACTTTTGGTGTCTATTAATGGATTAAAGTTTTTTTTTAGTTTCCTATATATTACCCCTTTTATTTAGTGCCAATTCAATTATCCACAATATTTTGTAATATCCTTTGTGGAGTGGGACACAATAGGACCCTGTGGAAAATTAGGGTAATCATTCACTTTGGAGAAAACCAGTACAAATTGGTTGAGGCATCTGCTATAAGGACAGTGGTCAGACTGTCTGAGGCTGCATGACCACAGAAAAGGAGCCTACATTATTTGTAAGCTGAGATGGGATGATGCTGTCTGATCTCAGAGCATGTAATCAGCCTGCTCACCCATTTGGTGTCATATCTACCTGGACATTCCCATCCTGGTCCACTTCACTGCTCCTGTGCCTTGGTCAGAGTGGCTGGAACACAAAGAAGCAGATGAGAAGCACAGTGTTTCAAATTTGCCTCAGTTTTCCAAGGTCATACTTACAGGAAGGCTACACTGCAGGAGAAAATTTAAACTTTTTTGATATCTTCTTAATGTTATTGCACTCATTCAGTTATTAAGTAAAATTTAATGTCTTTCTGAAATATTGTTAATGTCTAAAATAGTGTCAGCAATACTGCAAGGAAAAGCAAAAGATGGGCAAGATTTAGTAGTTTGTGTATATTATTGCTGCCAATATTATGGCAAAGTCAAAATGTAACAATGCAAGTTAAATATACCTATTTGTTATCACAATATTCACACCAAAGTTAGCATTAGTCAAAAATATTTCTGTGCTTCCTTTTGCATCTGCTGTGTGTGCTGTCTTTGTTTTTCACCTCAGATAAATTACTGCTATCATGGTACTTTACCTGTCTCATGATAAATATTTATATCAGACACTTACCAGTCATGGAAACTCATTTAATATTTGCTCACCTTTAAGACAATTTCTATAACCTTTCATGGGCTTTGAGCAAAAGCTGAAGCAGTCACATTTGCCTTTTGTTAGGTATTTTTCTGATCAGTTAACCCACACAAAATACCACAGTGACATTTTTTCCAGAGCTCTGCACAAAATCTTCCATTTTCTATGAAGAAAGGTTTTGCTCCATCACAAAGAGCAACAACACAGTAAACACTATTGAAAGGACTTGAACAAAATCTTAACGCACCATACTCAATACTCTCAGTCATTTAAAAATGTACATTATATGACATGTATCATCTTATCCATTTGTACATGTTTACATAGAAGCATTAATTATCCCAACACTTCCTTACACTCAATGTTTCTAACGGTTTTTGCAAAAGTAAAATTTTATAGTCCATATATAATATGATTTACATTCATAAAGTTGTAATGACTTATTTTCCTTTTCATACACAATTATTGAGAATCATTAAGTCAGGAATACTAACTAGTGAATATTCAAGGCTTCGTGTAGAAATCACCTTTTTGTTTTCTACCCAAAATGTCACAAAGTTACACAGTTACAGCTAGGAAGCCTCATAGGATTATGCTAAACATTTGAAACAACTAGTGAACAACTGCTAGTGAAGTTAGTAAAGAGATTTAACTCCTTTCTGAAACATCCTTAATGTGCCCTCAGGAATTCTGCAGTGGAAATAAAAAATGACCAACCAGGATGTGGTCATTTTTGAATGACTGAAAATGATACCATTGCAATAAAACTGCACACATTTAACCTGATAAATATATTTCTTACTGATTTGAATCTTAACATCAAAACTATTATTAACTAAAACCTCACTCTTTTTGTATATACATTTTATATCTTTGTTTTAAACTAAGATAAATTAGAACTAATTTTCACATAGGAATTTGAACCATTTGTATAATTTAAGAGATTCACAACTGAGCACCTGGGGGTACAGATGCACACACACCTTTGGTGAGCAGACTGACTAGAACCCTCTGAGACCCAGGAGAGACAACCCCAAATACAGGAGTATACACATGCTTCTGGAGGGTGAAGTATTCAGTGGGAACAGCAACATGGAAGTGTGTGAAGCAGCAGCCAGGAGCCAGCACTTAGGATCTGGAGAACTCCACCAACAGAAGACCAGTCCCACTCCCCACATCCAAAGCCAAGATCAGTTTCATACCCAGGACAGTTCTGGGAACTGACATGGACATTACCACGGAACTATAAATACCAGAGGTGTTTTACTACTTTTATTCTCCCCTGTTTGTTTGATTGGTTATCCTTCTCCTGTCTTGTTGGATGTCATCTTGTTTTGCTTTGTATTTTGTGGTTTTTTTGTTTTGGGGCTTTTTTCTCCTCTCCTTCTCTAGTATCTTTTCTTTTCTTCATTTTTTGTTCTCATTTGTCCTCCTTTTTTTCACTGTTTAAGTTTCTTACCCTTCTTTTTTATTTTCTTCTACTGATTCTCTTTCTCTGCTTCCTCAACTGCTTGAATTTAAACTTCCAAGTTAGTAAACATTGTCTCTTCCCTCTCTGATTACTCCTTCACATTCTATTTCATTCTTTCCTGGATGTGTCCTCCAATTTCCCAAAACTTGGGTGATCATCCTTTGACCTCCAGCCTTGACTCTACTAAATTTGACTTCATTCATTACTTTATCCTGTCCCCTAACCATATTAACCTACCCACCCCTACAGGAGGATAAAATCAGTCCATTAAGGGGGAAATCACTGCACACAAGCCCATGGTATATGTGTGATTTTGTTATATAGCTTTAGAGTATGCTCTCACGACCAGACACAGCAGTTCAATGGTTACCATAGTTTGTTAGTAGTTAAGATGTACTTCAAAGTATTGTTACTATTAAATGTAACACTTTAGCCAGGATGTCATATAAGATATATCAATTTTTCCCCTATATGACAACATTGTGATTCTGTGGGATCGTAATCATCACCACAGCCCAGGAACAAATGTTTGGGTTCTGAAACAAATAGTAACTTTGCCACCTTTACAAATTGGGAAGGTAGGTTTTTGGGATAGCTATAAAAAACTAGATACATCTAGAGGAAATCACTGAAGAAGAGATACCTCCTAGGGAAACCTCAATACTACTGGCAAAGCTATCTGTCATAAGAAATTGTCAAGTATCAGCATAGAAAGCAAAATAAATTTAAAAAGAGAAAATAAGAAATAACAAGATGCAGAAGCAAAATGCAACCCCAGAATCCAAACACATGCAGGACAAGCCCAGAACAATGAGATCGAAAAAACTGGAAGTTAAACACTGGAACTTTCTAAAATGCTAGCAGCAAAAGTGAGAAAACAAGTAGGAAAAGCTACAGAAAAAATAATTGTCAGCTACAAAAAGAAATGGTGCTTAAAGTTAAATGTATTGGAGAAGACATAAAAGAAGTTATGAGTTCAGAAAAAAGTGATGGAAATAAAATATGTCCAACATAAGAAAGAAAAGGAATCTATGAAACAGATCCAAATAAAAATTTCAGCAATTTAAACCTCTGTTGAAAGAATATACAACAGACTGAATGAAGGAAAGGATTGAATTTCAGATCTTGAAAACAGAAATGCAGCAAGTGATGATGAAAACAAAAGTATATTAAAAATAACAAGAGACCATGAAAACTCAATCCAACAGCTACAAGATGAAGCAAAGAAGAATAAAACAAGTTTGACTGCAGTCAATGAGAAAACTGGAGACAGCACAGACTCCATTAAGAAAAAAAAACTTCACAGAAATGGTGGCATAATACTTCCCAACCATGGATAAAGAATTTGACATATAGATAAATGAATCACATAGAACTCCAAATGGCCTTGACCAGAATTAAACTGCAACAATGCATATAATAATGAAGATTTCAACAATTCGGAACAAGAAGAGAATACTAAAAGATGTTAGAGAAAAGAAACTAATCACCTATAAAGGAGAGCCCATCAGAATCATGGAAGACTTCTCAACAGAGACTCTCAAGTGAAGAAACACTTGGAGGAAATTGTTTCAAGTCCTGAATGAAAACAATTTCCAACCCAGATTGACGTACCCTGCAAAAAGTTCATTTAAAATTAATGGAGAAATAAGATACTTCCATGACAAAGAACAACTGAAGAAATACATGACTACTTTACCAGTCCTACAAGGAGTTCCAAAAGATATTCTAGACAAAGATAGGAATGACCACAATTCCAAGAACAGCA
>RJWM01045130.1:0-12929 GCA_004363535.1 Dasyprocta punctata | reverse complement strand
CTTGAGTAGGTAATTTAACCATAATTGCCACACACCTGGATAAGCACCGGTGATTGAAAATCTCAGTCTGTAATGCAGCTGTGGGAAACAAACCAGGAAGCTGAGTACTTTATCTCCATCCTTCAGTGACTGCAGAAAGCCTGGCTCTGGGAATCCATATGGACAAGCAGCAATCTTCCCTCCCGGTGTTCAGTCCGGGTCGTGTTTCACTTGGAGAAAGCTGCCGCAGGAGGACTCCGGTGCGCGTCTGTGTGCAGGACGACTTGCACACCTTTTCTGTGGGCGGTCTGGCAAACCGCGATGCTCATCTCTCCCCAGCTCGCAGTCCCACTGTCCATACTTAGCTGTGCTGAGGTCAGGGCATCTCAAAGATGTTTCAGAAGGAGACGGTTTGTCCCTCACTAGTACTATTTCCCACACAGCAGGGTATGGATGATACTGATTTGTTTATAAACTATTCCAAATGTTTTTCACGTTCTGGATATTTATCAGCATTTCTGATCTGCTATTGTATCATCCTTTCACCTCTTAGATCTTTTATGAATAAACTTCTTCAAATTTCTTACCAATATTTTAGGGAGAAAGGGAAAAAATTATAGGTCATCAGCCTGCTATCTTGAACTTGAAGCAACACAAAGGTAATCACAGCATTCTGTATTGACACACTGAATATGTCCAATTTCTTTTAGTAATACTATAACATCCCCTGTAGTAGTGGCCCTATCATTCATTGATTTTCTCATTGCATGTATTTATCATGCTTCCAGGATTTACTCCTAAATAAGCGTGAAACAATGATTTTTTTGTTTGTTTGCTTGTTTTGGTTTGGTTTAAGTAGCATTTGCCTTCATAATTATTTCCTTTGGACCAGTTCCCAGAAATAGGATTACAAAGTCAAAGGAGATATTTATTTTAATGACTCAAATGGTTTTCCAAAGGAGTTTTGCCAATTTGCAGTGACACCAACACTAAATGAGAATAGTAGCTGCAGTGCACTTTATATGTCTGGTCTTTGAAACTATTTAAATATTTGTTTTCTTATGACTTTTAAACTTTTTCTTAGTTTATGAAGTCTCTAATTATTACTGTTGAGTGGCTAATTAGTAAAACAAATGACTCCAAAAAGTGCTAATTTGAATTTCTCTTTATTTTAATTGAAGTACAGGCTTTATTCAGGTTCTTCTGATTTTAATGGATTAACTTTTAACTAATGAATTAAATAAAATTAGTTCCCATGTTTTAGTCAATAATTTCACCTTTCTTTTCTTCTCAAGTAAATCCCGTGCTCTGTTTGCACTGCTAATAAATTACTTTTTAATTGTGGAGCAAGTTTTTCTCTAGCCTGTATAGTTATAATATGGATACAAAAATATATGCAATTTTATTGCAAAAGGTAAGAAATTCCTACTAAAATGTAATGAATTTTATGGTGCTTACTATTGTTTTTAGAAGAAATCATTGGTTAGGCAAAACATTTTTTTCTGACATTATGGGTGAAAATCCTAACAGTTACAGGTGACCCATAACAGTCATCCCCTGGCATCTCTGGGAATTAGATCTTCATCATGCCGAGTTCCTTATATAAAATGTCATGAAACACACATTGTGTACCTGAATATGCCTTCTTTTACACTTAGGTGATAGCTGGAATATTTATAACATCTAATACAATACAAATACTATGTAAATGGCTGTTACATTGCACTCTTTAAGGAATAATGACCAAAAATATATGTGTTCAGTATAGATGTATTTTTCCCAAATATTTTTGTAACACTGTGAGAAGAATCCAAGTATACAGAAGTCATGTACAGAGTTAGATATCAAGGCAGTTCTGTAATGTAGACACTACCATTTGTTATTATTTACATGTAGTGTGGAAGAAAGGACAAATTAGAAATGCTATTTTGAGGTTAAAGTAATTTTGTTAGGAAGACCCTTGGAATAAAAAGTGATGATTTCTAGCCAAAAGAGGGGTCAATAGAGAAAAAATATAAACCTTGATATATAATAGCAAAAGGAAACCTGTTTAAAAATAGTGATAGAGTCATGAAAAAAATCTTTAAAATCTATTCAAGTCTGAATTTAGAGAAAATTATTTTAACATATTTTGGAAAATTATATTCAACATATGTTTTGAGCTTTGAAGTTAGGAAGTGATGAAAAGAAAAAAAACATAAAACACATTTTCATTCAAAATTGGTACAGAAATGAGAAACTCCTCAAAAGAAGTCAATTGTGTTAAAAAAATTTTAAGTATAAAGTTAGAATTCTAAAATTCTTATTACTCTGATGTACATGATAAGCACATAGAGTTTCTCTGCTCAATATAATTCTATCTACAATTGTTTGATGGTAAATTTGGAGTTGATCTACCTACATAAGAATATGAAATATTCAGTATGCAAAAGAGTACGTAATAATCTGGTGAATTCTCAGCCCAACTTGTCAGAGGATAAGAGGATAAGATTCTAATATTACATTTTTGAGTATATGCTCAAAGCAGTGCAGAAAGCAGGGAGATAAATACTGACTGTAGTTTATAAAAGATCTGAATTAGTATTTTCTAAACCTTTCCTTGACTAGCGTCAGATTTGGATTTCACTTGCTTTAAGTAGATTATAATTAAATTAACTGAAAAGCACTAATGGCATGATTTCATTTTACTGTAGAAGAATTATATATGGTGATGATTCAGCATGGAACCTGTTCAAGGAACACTTTTTGTTAGCATCTTCAGTTTTCTTTTTCTTTCTGCAAATGTGATAATCATTACAGTACCAAGCAAATCAATACTAACATACAGACATATCCATTAGACATTGACATGATAAAATGCAACTGAAAATGAGGTGCCTTTGGTGGAATCATTTTAAAAACCTTGCCTTCGTGATATGTGGAAAAGGATTACTTAGATGGTGATGAAGCCAGTCACAAAGAAAAAATTAGATCTTATTCACATATGCTCACCCCACGACCTAAATCTGACAGAAGTAGGAGGGATGCGCAGAAATCCTAACAAGCTCTGCTGTTGTTCAAACATGCGCCCCTAGGGTCCTGCGATGACAGCGTCTTCGCGGAAGCAGCAGCGCCAGGAGCGGCCCGAACGGGGTGTCCCAGCCGCGGAACACCAGTCCCGGGACTCGGTGAACGCCCCTCACGAGGGGCGGCTTTGCCATCCTGAAAGTCGGCTCCTCACCGACTCTCCTTCTCTCATCCTCTTTCCCTCCGCACAGCACGGCACAGCAGGAACACTCGCGCCAGGTGCGCCCCTGGATCTTCGACTTCCCAGCTTCCGGAACCGTGAGCCAGTAAATGCCCACTCTTCATAAAGAGTAAGGCTGAAGACGAAGGAGGGTAGCTTAGATTTTATGGTTTCTGACAAGCTCTTGAAAATTCCATCGCGGGTTCTCAAGATGCACTTCACGTGGAACCCAGGAGGATGCTAGGCTGGAATGCACCGTCTGCGGCGGGTTGCCCGCGCTCACCACGCCTGCCGTCCCCGAAGGAGGAAAGGAGACTGATAGACAGACAGACAGCTCTTGACTTTTGAAGAGAACGGTGACATTCTGTTCTCATATTTTTGGAACCTCCCCCCAGTAATTGGTTAAATGAGAGCTTTCTTCTCAGTAGTACGTGAAAAAGCTGCAAATCTCATGATAACCATACAAGATAAACGATACTATCGCCCTACTTTTTTTCAGATGAAGAAAACGCGATCTAAAGATGTCAAGGTTTCTCAAGGTTACAGATTTAATTAGTGAGAGAAGAGGATTAAATGATGTCTCGGTTATCAGAGACAATGCTCTTAAGCATTTTGCAGTATTGCTTTCCTGGTATCTTCAAAAGTGTCTCCAGATTAATAACAACTCAACAACTGATAAAAATGAATAAATATTCACACTGATTCAATATCCCTTAAAGTCTCAAACAACGAAAAAGGTGGCGTGCCCGAGAGACTTTCCCACCCTCAGCATATTTTTTTAAAGTGCCAGCTACATTATGATTAAGTTAGTACTTCGCTGTGCACGAGTGAATAAGGTGGCTTTCTCTCCCTGAAAAAATACAGCAACAGCACACTTAATAGCCACGTGAAAACCTCTACTTACTCTTCTGACATACCCTTTCCTCTGCTCCTAGCCTCTGCCTCCTAGCTGTAGGAATATAGACCATGGAAGGCAAGCGAGGCACTGCCCGTTGGCACCAGGATTTGTGGTAGTCGGCTCCCAGTCGTTCTTAGCAAAGCAGTTTCTCAATCTTGAGGACATACCTAACGGTGACAACACAGTCCCCACTTCTGATGGAGGTGAGTGAAGCTGTCATCACGTGGAAGCTTTGAACTGGAACATGTTCACAGAGCAGTCAACTAGGGAGATGAGTCAGCCACACCACCTACTGATGCCCGTGGTCCTATATTGCAAAATACTAAGGATACAGCTAAAAAACCACAAGAGTTTAAGGTATCATGAAGGCTATTCCATGAAGTTCATGAAAGTTTATGGACTTATTATTGTTCATTTTCATAGCAGAAAAATCTTGAACCATCTTTATCCAGATAAAAGAATTTAAAAAGAAATTTTCAAAGTAAACCATGGTCTTTTAACCATTATTCGATAGAAGAAAATCTTACATTTTATCTCAAGTCAATTTTTTGGAACAGAATATATACTTTCACTGTTAATAAATTGTTTGCCATATGTGTTAACCTACTTAAATTCAACTTTCATCTTCAGGATCTAACCCTAGTACCATTTCTGTGAGAAGTTTTGCTGTCACAAACTCAATAATGACTTCTCTTTCTGGGAGAACCAGATTTGGTTCATAGTGTTAAGTACTGCTTTGGATACCATTTATGTTTTTAAAGCAATTTTAGTCTTCATTACAAACATATTGCTTTACATCAGTGTTGTATCCATTTCAATAAGAAGGTGCTCATTAAATGTATACTAACGTAGAGCAGTTGTTTCAATATTTTTCATAGAAATTACTAATAGATGGATAGCATAACAAGTATAACATCTCTAGTTGGAGATTATATTATTACATTGATTCTTCTTAAGCTAGAGGAGAAAAGATATCTGACTTAACTACACCGATCTTGAAATTTAAGAAAATAGATTAATTCAGAAATGTGTTCATTCTTAATCTTCATTTGCCTTCTTTGCGTAAATATTTTTTAGAATATTTACTTGTGTCTTGTTTCCCTAACTGAAAAGTAAGTTATTCCATAGTATTTTCAAAGTCAGGTAATTGATTCCAAAGGGAATCCAGGGGTTAGAATTGCAATCTCCTCTAAAGAAAACACTTACGCTTGGAATCTTTAGTAGCTGCCTCTACATTATTAACAACCCTACTTAGATTTGATAGGCAAGTCATAATGTGGCCATCTATCTACAAGACAGCAGAGCTGAATATATTTCTATCTTTATAAATGAAGTTTAAAAGCCTTATAGACAAATTTCATTAAAGTAAAGAATAGAAATTTGGTAAATGGAGTCTGGATTTTATTGATGAACAAATCTTTACTTTCTATAACTACTAATAAGGATGTCGAAGGTAAAATAAGTAAACATTTCCTGTGTAATAAGGCCATCTGTTGAGCCAGTGTGCATGGAAATGTTTTTAGAATGACTCACTGACACACTCTTAAAGGAAACCTAGAGCATTTGATGGTGTTCTGCATGGCTGTCAGCCCAGACAAATTCTGACGTTCCCCAAACAAAGCCCCAGGAAGCTTCTTCATGTTTCATCACAGATCATTCTTGCTACCTAAGTAGTCCAAGTTCAGCATAAAATATCTATCAGAATCTATATTTATCAAATCAAGTTGAAAATTTCACAGCTGTTGTTTGAGTTAGGATAATTACCTGATTATCAATAAAAAGACTTTCTGGACACAATGCAGAAATTATCATGCCTTAAAAGGGATTATCTTTATCCTTAGAATTGATTTAGACTATATTTTTATTTTGAGGCTTTAGGAGTTCCTGGATAGCTGCACAGGGAACAGTTAGACTATTTGTCATTGAGCCATAGCTCCTGAACTCAGAGGACACTACCTATGAGTCTCAATCACAAGCTTTACTGTCAAGGCTCTACATTTAGGGGAAGCTTTTGAGTTTGGTAAAAATGCATTGTCCTACTAGGGATGTCATGGCCTAGTGGTACTAGAAAAGGTTTTGAGTACATCCACTGTTTGGGGAGATTCTTTCAGATTTTTGGTGTGAGCATTACAAAGGCAAAAAAAATGTGTACAAATTAATTTCCATTTCAAAGAATTTTACGATGATAAGATTTACTTAGAAAAGGCTACTTTGTAATATGACCTTATGTCAACACACATAATGACGTTTAATAATCCATGAAATACTCAGGGAAAATAAATATATGCACCCAATTAACCGTACTTGAACTTCCCATGTGAACAATATACAGGAAACTACTTTTCAAAATATCCTCACTGTCTAGGAGCAGGATAATTTCTGACATAGCATTGGCTGACAGATATTTTTATATCAGGAAAAATATTATGCATCAAACTATCAAGAAATTATTCTGTATTTCTATACAATCATTTATTTCTTCCCTCATCAATCATGCACAGCCCTCTTTGTAACTAGATTCTGACACCCAGGGGTGGCTCTTCTAAAGTTTGGTTTTATGTAATACATGACATGAAGACATCAATTTAGCCACTCACTTTCCTTCTTCAGCATCCGCATAGGTCAGCTGGAATCTGTTTCCATTTAGTCACTACACAAGGAACGTCTCTTAGACACCAAACCATGCCTTTGCCAAATATGAATGTTTAAACAGTGAAAGTATGAATGTTGACTACTAAGAAATTGTAGTCCAATTGGGAGAAAAGGTGAATGCATAGAAAGAAATCAAGGGAATGTATAACTGAATTGAGTGGTGATAAAACAATTCTGCTATGAAGGAAGGAATAACCTAAACAAGAAAGCATTTGGGCAGTCAGTTGAACTGGGTAAAATGTTAACCCAGATCTTCTGGAATCATTGCAGTAGATAAGAAATCTAATGACATTTATGGATGGGAATAAAAATCATACTCTAACTAATATTTCAATCAACAGATAGTCTTGAAGATGGACTTCATCTGGAAATGTGCTAAGTGAAAGATCTTAACATACGAATGAGCATAAAGAGACAGGTCTTGGCTGGATAATGTCTGCTCAGTGAGCTAAGTATGATAAGCACTATTACACAGAATAAGGAAAGGATCCCCATAGAAAGCTTAGAATTCTTTGGAAAGGAAACGAATGATCAGGGATGTAACATGGAGGCTTTGGGTCTGAGTGGCTCCAAAGCCCTGTTGCTCCTGATAGATGCCATTTGACTCTATGGCAGGTCTGTGGAGAAATAAACTATTAAATGAAGAACAGCACATGTCAAACAGGTGAAGAACAGCAAAACATTAAGCAGGCTGGAACAAGCTGTCCCGTGTTAAGGCAGGAAATAGTGTCTGATGATGGGAAATTTCTACACATGGGGTGAACTGTAGACCTCATGGGGTAGACGCAGAGGCAGACATCATAGTTCAGAAGAATCATTTTAAAACATGTAGGTGGAGGTCACAATGGTTAGGAATTTATTTAAAAAGACAGGGATTAGTGGAGACAAATGGTATCAGGAAAGGTTTCTGAAAGGTGACCACATTTTATTAACTGTGAAAGATGTGAAGGATTTGAGTTGAAAACGAACAAAGAGGTAAGTTCAAAGCAAAAAGCACAAATGATTTAAGGGCTGGAATGAACAATGACATGACCAGAACAATAAAAGACACAATAAATGTTGCTCCCAAGACAGAACCTGGAAGGTTCACGGTTGCACCTACTAATCAGAAGATGCCACAAGAAAATTCTATAACATTTTAATCTACTAGGAAATACTTGTTAACATTTTACATCTTTGATTATTTCATTCCCAGTAACGTCTCGGAATGGTATTTTAAGAATTAGTTCAACTAAAAATCACATGCTATTTATTTAAAGTCCATTTTCAAATTCTTTAAAAAGTAATTACAGGAAATTGTATGCCTTTGTATCATGCTGGCTGACACATCATATAAATCATCCAGTGTGTCACTTCTGATAAAGCCCATGTAATCATATTACATGACAGGAACTGCTTGTCATAAATAGGCTTGATAACCTAATTTGGAAAACTCAGACAAGTACAATTTCTTTTAAACTTTAGTTCAAAAACATTGGTGAAACTCTGTAGAGTGTTGTCATATTGATGTAACTTTGAAGAATATTTATAACATTTTCCTCTTTCAAACCTGAAAGTGATTTGGGTTTCATACTTTATACATAAGTTCATAAAAATGTATTATATAACATGTTTATAGTAAAAGTTAAATTAAGAGACTGATATAATTAGGAGCTCAAGTTTTAGTTGGTTCACTAATTAGAGACTTTGAAGTGCAGGATTTATACAGAACTCTCTTTCCTGGACAAGAGATGAAAATTGGTCAATGACTCTACATTGAGAAAACCAGTGGCACATAATAGAAGAAAGGTAAGCTCAGAGTTATCTATACATGAGTGTGGTTATATATACACGAGTGTGGTTGCTGATCTCTGAATTTCACAAACAGTATGAACCCCACACAAGAAGGATGCTGTATTTCGTGCACGCAGAGAATATTGATAGAACCTGACGTGGTGAGACAAGAAAGGATTGTGGCTCCATTCTCAGTATTGGAGGCTGACTCTTCTAAGGCACATACTGAAGCTCTAGTTAGGTTGCAGATGTCGCATTCACCTCTAAATTCTTTCTTAAATCGGAGTCCAATGCCGTTTCCACTTGCTAGCCTGGAACTCTTAGGTGACTGCTGGCTGCCGATGTGCTTGGCTTCTTGCCTTTTATCCCTCACTTTCTGTATTCAGCCAATCCAGCAGGGCTATAATGAGACTTCTGGTACAGTATGCTAATTTGGAGTGAACAATTAAGGATCACATCATAAGGAATGTGTTAAATATATGATGATTTAAAGTGTGCATATGTTACTCTGCCTATCATATTCTCATTCCCTCTTGTTTGCAATTCAATTTATTTTATTATTGAATGGGAAAGTGGTGAGATTTCAACCAAAATGCAAGAACATGCTCATATTCTGTGGATCAATTCATTCAGACATTGGCCAATAATCTGATCAATACATAAGATTGAATTAATTAAATAAATACCGTAACTATGATGTGGTACAAAAAATTATAATCCATGTTTCTAGAAGTCTTCCAGCCCTTATTTTAAGTATTGGAGAAAACTGTTCGCTTGAATATCCCTTTCTACACAAAGTTACAAAATAAAACAGCTCAGTAGCTCTGAAGTGCCCATTAGAAGGGGGTTGAAATAACAAAACCGGTAGTGTATCTACTACACACAAAAACGCCCACACTTTTCCTCAATTCATCTAGCGACTTTTTTGGTAAAAAAAAAAAAAAAAAAAAAAAAAAAAAAAAAAAAAAAAAAAAAAAAAAAAAAAAAAAAAAAAAAAAAAAAAAAAAAAAAAAAAAAAAAAAAAAAAAAAAAATGAACATCTGGAGTGATAATGTTCTTCACAGAAATACTAATATAATGTATGCTTCTGGTAGCATATTTACTCCTAATAACCCTCATATACAAAGAATGAAATTAGTTATCTACAAAATTTACCCTAAGTTAGTTTCTCACAAGTGTGTAATAGAAAGATCCAATTTGGGGAAAAATCTAACAGAATGTACTGAAAAGAGCAGAGATTTTTCTATCTATATCTATATCTATAGCTACATCTATATCTATACCTATATCTAAAAGTTGATATATATATATATATATATCCATTTAATTAAATAAAAAGAAGGAACCTTCAGGAGGTGGAAACACAACTATCAAAGATGAAAACTATTGTGGTATTTATACAATTTTGCAAGATAAAAAGACTTTTAAAAAATCTAGGAGATCTGAATATTTTTGACACTTGCAAGGATGTTTTATTGTGAAGCAAAAATAGTTCATGTCTAGAGAAATAATTTGTGTCCAAAGAAACTGTTTTAAGAGCCTGTACTTGCTACCATCAGTTACATTGCTTCAGAGTTATAGTAAACACAAAAAGACAAGGAAAGTTAAATGTAGACATTGGAAAGGGGGTATTTTAAATTCATTTCCATTTCTGCCTTCCAAGTATCTCTGTTATGGGACTTTTCCCTCTGCTGACCCCCTGACTTCGCCTGACCTTCACTTTGCTGTGCTTTATTGATCTGGAATAATGGACCTATCCCTCAACAACAGCCCACTGTCAGCCTGGCTGCCAGAATTAAGATAGTTCTGTTCAAAAATGATAAGATGGTTTGCATTCCATTCTTAGGGAAATAGATGATTTTGCTTGCCTAGAATAGAAAATGTTAAGAAAGGTGAGAAATTAGCTGAGAGAGACTCCTGAAAAAAGGCAGCAGAGAAGAAGTGGAGATGCTGCACCCCAAAGTCACAACTCGCTTGACACTTCCCACATTGTATAGGAAATCTCTCTGCTTTGATTTTTTTGTTCTCTGATACCTGTGAGGTTCTTTTGTTGTAGTCTTTAAGGTGATAGCCTCTGTTTCTTGAAACTGAGACCCCTGAAAATCCAGGGTATTCGAAAATTTATAATTATCGACAATTACTGAATGTTCATCATGTAGCAAAGGCTTTGCACACATTTCCTTTGCTTTCACAATTACCAAGAGTGTAGGTAGCATCAACACCAGTTAATAGGGGGTAAGATCTATGCTAGAACACTGCATAAATCGCTCTTGTTTGTGAAACAATGACTGTCATGAGGATTCAAACACGATCACTCTGACTTTGGAGTCCACATTTTTAGCAAACTGTAGGGCTGCCCCTTTTCACAGCTACTAATGTGACAGATTGGAGAACTGAAGAGATTAAGTATGAAAACCACTAAAACTGCAGCAGTTCTCGGATTTGAAATTGTAACCAGCTCTAAAATTCAAAACCACATTAATGTAGTAATTCACGGAAAAAATATAGAACATTAGAAGAATTTTATTCTATTTTTCTGGAAGCCAATTGCATAATTTATATTCACACAACCGTATCCCACTTTCTTCCAGAAGACATAATCAGTATTGAGATTAGGTGAACTTTTCACAATCTGCTGATTTCTCTGAATGATATTTGGCCTCTGCAGTTATGGCTGTCTTCATGGGCACTCAGTTTTGACAGCCTGTAGTCATGATCTTTAGGTTTGACTGTCTAATTTCAAGGATTAGTTAAAATACTTGAGTTTATCTGTATTTTTACTTTGACCAAAAGTATAATTTGATTTTTTGTAGTTAAATTACATGGGGATAGAAGCTGAACTTTTTCTTTTAAGATTTGAGGAAACTAAAGCCAACTCATGATGTATGAATCTGTTACCACCACCTCTCTGAACCTGTCAGCTGTGTGTTCAGTTGGATATAGTGCTAACTTTAAGATTGGTACTGCATTACATCATTATTATATGCATGCTCTGCAGGTATGGCAAATTTTTGTCTCAATATTTTTCACGTGTAATAATTTCACAGACAAGTACAATGTTTGATTCAAATTTAATTTAAATTCCATCTGCATCCAATATTACCAGTGCAAATGGCTCATGGAATGGTCACATGAGCATGGCTTCTATGCCCAGATGAAAGCGATGTGCTGGTGGTGACAGCTCTGCCAGCTCTCCGCTCTCCCACACACAGCTGTGGACAGCACAGCTTTTCCTGATGCTGATTATGATCCACATTTTTATTTCAGATACAGTGAAATGTGAAGAAACCATACATTTAACAGTGATGGAAATGGTGAGGAGACTGTTCAGTAAAGTGGCCAGGTACAAAAAGTATTTTAAAAATTCAAATTATTTCTATATCTTAGCACAAATCATGTAGTTTATTTTATGTCAGAAACTGTACTGAGAGAGTTTACATTAATATGGTATTTATGCTATTATAACAATTTCATAATTATAAAAATGCCACAAGAAATATAAATATTATGTACTATAAGCTTGTACTAATAAAAATACCTGCATAACTTGCAATAAATTTATCAAGCAATTTCTGCTGTGATAAGTAAAGCACACCGAGTCTGCCTACTTCTGGGAATCACTAAAGCTCCAGATCTGTCATTTCACTTAACTTCTAGAAGAAGCAACTCAGCGAATGCATCATTTAAGAGAAAAGGAAAAATGAAGCTTAGTAAGAAGTCATTAAATTACACACACAAAAAAAAAAAGAAAGAAAAGAAAAGAAGAAAAAAGAAAAAGGAAAAGAAAAGAAACCAACATAGACTTATTGGGGAACAAGGCTGGAATTTTTTTTACAAGTATCAATGCTCAGATTTATTTCTTTCCAAGATTCAATCAAACTTTCCATACTTGTAGTACTTCAATGGAAACACTAGATCACAGAGAAAGTGACCAAAACAGTGTTTTGTTCAAAAGTTAACAAAGATTAATAAAAATATTTTTTAATTTGAACTTTTCAGTTATTATAAGACTGAATGTGCAAAGAAGATTAAATCGTATTTCAATTTTTTAAAAATATAATCAAACCATCAAACGTCATGAGACTGAACAGAATCAAAGACTAATAAAGAATTTTTTACATTGTTTTTCTGATTTAAAATTAAGGTGAGTTCCAATTTCAGCTTAGAAAATGACCAGAATTATTCAACCTTCTCTAAACTCCGTTGTTGGGAGCCGTTGAAGCTGGAAATTGACTTAGGGCATGACCCAGACATGACCTTACCAAAGTAACAAAGAGCACCTGGGTCAACCACGTGAAAAATGCTCCTACAGCCTAGCAAAACAGGAGGCTCCTAAACAATCCAGGCCTGGGTTGCTAGGCAGAGGGGCTAAAATTGACGTCATCCTTCCCTGTGTATAAA
>RJWM01045129.1:0-12949 GCA_004363535.1 Dasyprocta punctata | reverse complement strand
TCTAAGAGGCAGGTACCATTCACTATTAATCGCATATTAAAGTGAAGAAATTACTCAGAGCGAGTAAGGAAAACTCCCTAAGTAAATAGAGGTGCATGTGGCAAGGCCAGAACCTGTGTCCAGGTCTATCTCAATGGAGGGCCTGCATTCTTTACCATTTTTCTCTCTTCTATGGAAAGGCAGTTCTGTGAACATCCCACACCAACAAGGCTTTGATGTCCTTACTGTAAAAATTTTCCACAATAATTCTATAAAGCAAATGTTTTCTTTGATTGCTGTCCATAGCTTATCACTACATAACAACTTGTGTACTGTTTGCCTTAGTGAGAAAAAGGAGGAACCAAAAAGGGGAACTGATTAGTAAGGATACAGGGACAGTGTGATTTCCCTGGAAATTTAAAATAATCGATAGCTATGACTCATTCATTACAGTACAGCAAACAGCACATGGACTCAAGAATAAAGCTTCTTGTCATTGCTCAGGATGGTTCCAAGAATACAATATCCACTGGCAGCAATGAAGACATAGAGAGGACACCCCAGAGGTCGGGATAGTTTCAGTGGACCAAGTTTGGACCCTAACCCTGTGCTCCATCACGTGTGTGTGTGACCTTGGGCAAATCACTAGATGTCTCTAAGCCTGGATTTTCTCATTGGTGAAAGAGAAGTAGTAACACCTACTTCAAAGGATAGTTTCTGTTAGTTTCAGATGCAGTAATAATGCATGTTATATGAAATGTTATATTGTCCTACTATAATCTGGGTTTAGCCCCTTACATCTATTAACAAAAAGACAAGAAAAATTTTTAAAAGCTGTCTGAAAGCCTCCTATTGTGAGTATCCATTTGAGAATATTTTCTACTTCAATTTCCCTCCTAATTCCAAGAACCCTCTAATCCCGCTCTCTGCAGAACTGACTCCATCTGACTTCATCTCTATAATTCGAGTGTAGCCCCCTAGCTGCAGGGTGGACCCCAGAGACCTCCTACCCAGTACTTCATTTTATTTTTTTTGGTATCAGGGATCGAACTCAACCTTGCACTTGCCAGGCAGGCCCTTATGCCACTGAGCTAAATCCCCAGCCCCTCCAGTACTTTAAATACTGAACTTGGACCTGCTTGGCCCCATCTTGCACTGGCCAGAAGCAGCTTCCTGAGAGTATGGGAAGCAGAGATGAGAAGCATCTAGATTTCTGGTTCCAGCATCTCTGACACCTGGCACCACTGCCTGCTTAGGTTACATGATTTCCCTTACTATATAGGCTCTTCAGAGCCTAGTCTTTGTCGTGATCAGTAAGAACTGGTATCAGTTGGATACGACAGGCATCAGAACATGATTCTATAGCAGCTAGGTTGGTGACCTTAAATAGTGTGATAACATTATGTAGGCAGAAGCCCCATGAGATGATGTCGATTTTAGGAGGGAAGAAAGCAGTATGTTTTATTTGAGGGGTCAATAGACAATCAGATGGAAGCTACACATACGTGCCTAGAAATGACCACAGGGATAAGTCACAGAGCTACAGAGGTGGTAAGGTTGTAAGTTATTTGGTTCGAGAAATTAGTTTAAAAACTGAACACATCAAATACTATAATTTTGGGCTACTACGGGTAGTTTTTTACCTTTTTATGGACCTTTGGGCCTTTATACTTATTTTTCAGATTTATTTTCTACTTATTTTTATTCATTTCAAGTCTGCTATTCCCACTAGATTTGCATGTAGTAAAAGCTAAATTTCAGCAGGTTAGAAAATAATGTCTAGATCTGACTTCATTTTGTAAATGGCATCAATGACCTGCCCAGTTTTCAGACAAAAGCTCTGAAGTCTGAGTCCTCTTTCTCTTCTTGGCTCTGTTGATCAATCAGCAGCACACGCCCAGCTCAAATACACTCTCCGCCTCCATGGTTCCCACCTAGTCTGGGTGGCTATTGTTTCATGTGGTCAGCTACACTGTCTCCTAACTGATCCCACAACTTCTCCTTTCTCTTCTTGTCCATTCTTTCCATGCTTCGAAGAGTAACACTTCTGTATTGCTCTTCTATTTAGTAAACCTCTCTGGCTTCCCAGCATACTTGGAATAAAAATTAAATTCTTCATTTGACCAGTCATGGGGCCTATGTCATCTGGTTCCTCCCAGCCTTAACTCACTCCACTCATCCCCTAATTGTAGCGTAGCCACAGGGAATCTTTCAGGCCCTGGGAGAAGTTCCTTCCTGCCTCAGACCTGGGTCTTCACCATTCCCTCTGGCTGGAATCCTCTCCTGAATGTCACATGCCAGGTCTTCCACTTCACTCCTATCTTAAAAATACTAAACTTCTACACTGCACTGAGGTTTTCTCTAACCACCCTTTTCTTTTCTTTTCTTTTTTTTTGTTTTTTTTTTTGTTTTTTTTTTTTTGGCACCAGGGATGGAACTCACAACTTCGCACCTGCCAGACAGGTGCTAAAGCCATTGAGCCAAACTCCCGGCCCTAGTCTTTTTGAGGCACGGTCGCACTATGTAGCTCAGGCCGGCCGGGCCTCGAACTCACAATGCTCCACCTACCTCAGCCTCCTGAGTGCTGGGATTAAAGGCATGCGCCACCACGCCCGGCTCTAACCAGCCTTTTCAATGGAACTACTCCCACAATTATGCCTAGCCTACTACCCTGTTTTATTTTCTTCAATGTCCTTAGAATTTTCTGAAATTGGTTCAGACTTGCTTTGCTTCTCCTAATTAAAGAACAAGCTTCAGGATAGCAAGGGCTTTCTCCCACCCACCCATCTTGTCTACCCATTTTACCACAAGTGTTTTCTTAAGAAAACACGTTTGGTCCATGGTAGGGTCTGTTAATAACTGGGTGCTGTGGAGCAGAGACAGACAGGAAGAGCTTTGCAAGATGTACCGTGATACATCAACTAGGTTGTCTCCAGATGGGTGTGACTATATGTGTTTTATATATGTGATTTATGAATCCATTCTTTATGTTACAAAAAGATATTAAGAAGACAAATACATTAATATGGAATTTTCATAGTTGCAGCATTTTATTTCATTTTTAAAATTTCAGTAATTTTCAGTTAGCCTCATTCTTGCTAAGCACTACACTGCACGTGGATAAGAAATGGATGCTCTCAGTTCATACCTGAACCTTTTTGTTCCTACTTCGTACATTATATATACGAAAAAATTGCATAATTTTTCAAGCTAATTTTTTATTGCAAAAGAATTAGGCTATTTCCAATGAATCCCTGATTGCTAAACATTTAGTTGTTTTTTTTTCCAACTTCTTGTAGTTCATTAACATATTAGAAATCGCAGGGGTTTATAAAATACTGCTGGAAAGAAATCAACTTGAAAAGGAAGGCCAAGGACAAAATTCTGAGGAAGACCTGGGTTCCAGGGAGAGGAGCGCTCTGGGCTGCCTCTGAGTCTTCCTTTCCTGCCGGGTTGGTGGCCAAGTCTCGGCCTCCAGGGAACTCTCTCACCCTCACTCTATTTAACATTGAATTGGGGAACCATCTGGCTCTACTGTTTGTGATTTTTTTCTCTCCTTTCCTCCCTTTTTTCTTTGCTACAGAAATTTTAATTGCCTCATCTTAACCCAGCTTCAAAGACAAGAATGGGAGGTTAAAGCCCTTCAACTGGAATCTTTTCACTGGCTTTAGGTGACTGGCAAGGGAACAAGGGACCAAGAAGTCTTTCTTTTCACATACCACATGCAATAGAACAGGAAAAATCCTTAGATAATCTGGCAGGGGGAGGGTAAAACACATCTTTTATTTTTTTTACAAGAGCAATTTTAGTGAAATAAAATCAAATGTGATTTTAATAGAGAAAGGTACAGATGCATGAAAAATATGCAGTTATGACGCTCAATGTGCCCAAGACATTGGGCCTCAGGTCAACCAAAACTACAGGAGAGGCTACTTTTGTGCCTGCTCTAAATACACTGAGTGGCAGCAATCACTTCAGTAATTCCTTGGAAAATCTCAACAAGTCTGATCTCATGATTCAGAAAAACGACATTAACGCTGGAGTTACAACTCAGTGGTACAGCATCTACTCAGTGCTCAGTATAAACAAGGCCTTGGGTTCAACCTCCAATACCAAAAAACAAAACAAAACAAAACAAAAACCAATAAAAATGACATTAAAGTCTCAATGAAAAATGAAAACTCAAATGAGGTTTGTTCACGAGTCCTAGCTTAGGAGGTAGGATAAAGAAAAAAAAGCAGCTTATACCAAGTCTCTAAAAACTGCTCAAGAGGAAGTAAATCACAAGACACACTTTGTGAGGGACCATCTAGGATGGAGCTGGTCCTGGGCATCCTTCAGCTCAACAGCAGCTTCATGGATATATAAACAGAGCAGGAGTCTATTTTATTTAGCCTTTGTCTCCTGGCTCAGTGTAAGAGTCTGCACAACTTCCAAAACACCAGTTTGAAATCACTAGTTGACCAGGTGCAGTGAGGCGGCATGCTCAAGTCCCACAAGGACAGTCCTCTGCCAGACCTAGGCTGCAGCAGGCCTGATCAGTCATGACCTGTGGGCAGATGTGTCACTTTCCCTCTCAGGGTTTCAGCTTCCTTGTTCATAAAATGAGGCTAGAAACTCTTAACAGTAAGCTCTGAAAATATTACAGACAAACATCACTTGCCTAGTGTAGTACTTGGCATGAAACAGATGCTCAGCAAATGCTAGCTGGCCCTGGGTGTTAAAGAGAGACATAGTACTCTCATAGACACCCTCACTTGGATGCATTTTTTTTATTTTATTGGCTCATTTTAGATATACATAGCGATAACATTCATCATAGGAATTTGTACCTATATGTGGCATATTTTGCTTCTCTTTTTTCCCATTCCCTTCCTCCCTTTAGCCCTACTTCCCCTCTTTATTTACAAAAGCTTTGTTTCTAGTTTTTCCTTCTATTCTTTGTTTTTCTTGCCCCCCCGCTTATTCTCCTTCTCATATGACGCATTTTGATCAGTCACACAATCAACATGTTTCCATATAGGCACAAGACCATCAGTGGTAATCAGTGATTGTCAAGTTAATAAAAGCAAAATAAAAAATTATCAATGTATCCTAGAATGCAAAAAAGCAGAGTCTCTAGACACAGGCACTTTCCCAAGACAGTATTTTCAGTCAAATAAATTTTTATAATCATTTATTTCACCATATAAATAGTTCTTGAGGAGACGATGGGCTTGTTGAAAATAATGTAGAACATGGCCTCAATTAGGATATTCAACATCATAAAGTAATGCTACAATCGTATCGTGTGTTGATTTGAACAGAAGAGGAAGAATGAGAAAGGGCATGGAACAAGCATTGAAGAAAATAGAACAAGAAGGTTTGAAGAAAGGAGTTGCTAGTACTCCTATCTCTGTAGTATTTCCCACTTTGGGTAAACAGCAGTTGGTGCTGTTCTAGGAAGTGGATGCTGTCCCCAAAAATCTGGAGACAGGTCATGGGTGCGTGACAAACACACTTAAGGCAGGCACCACAGAAACTTTCTACTATAGAATATGAGTAAAATGAGTTCTTTTTTTTTTTTTTTTTGGTGGCACAGGGGATTGAACTCACAACTTCGTGCCTGTCGGACAGGAGCTTAAGTCACTGAGCCAAACCCCCAGCCCTGGTTTTTTGGGGCTGGGTCACACTGTGTAGCTCAGGCTGGCCTTGTGCTCACGATGTAGCCCAAGCCGGCCTCGAATTCACAATGCTCCTCCTACCTCAGCCTCCTGAGTGCTGGGATTAAAGGCATGTGCCACCATGCCCGGCTGTAAAATGAGTTCTTTGACCTCATACAGATCAAACTCAGGAAAGCAAATCTAATGCAGGCTGAGCATCCCTAATATGAAAATTCAAATTCTAAAATGCTACAAAATCTGAAACCTTTTAAGCACTGATATGACATCAAATATAAATTCCTACACCTGACCTCATGCAATGGGTCATAGTCAAAACACAGGTGAACTAAAAATACTGTATAAAATTACTTTCAAGCTATGTGTACAAGGTATATACAAAATGTCAATGAATTTTGTGTTTAGACTAGGGTCCCATCCCCAAGATATCTGATGATGTATTTGTAAATATTTCAAAATCTGAAATCTGAAACACTTCTGGTCCTGAGCATTTTGAATAAGCAATATTCGATCTGTAGTTGGATAAGACACCTCAAGTTCAAATGCATTTTCAGGCTCTAGGGTTAAGCTGGGTCGCTGCAAGGTTTTTCTGCAGCCACTCACCCCGTCCAGATCTGCATGAATTTGAGCAGTACCTGCAAGGGCCCAGTAGGCGGTACCCACACATTCATTTAGCAGGACAAAGGCCACCAGTGACATCCCTCCATTCATCATGCCCACCAAGAAGCGGGTTATTGTAAAGAACTCATATGAGGGGGAAAATCCATTTGCAATAGCAAATAAGATGTCAAGAGCAAAACCTAGAAAGAGAGAAACAATATTCAGTCATCCAGAGGCAAAACAGCAGTTGATGAAAGTAATAAATTATATTCACTAGTTTGTAAAATAAAGCCTTGTTCACGCAAATTTCCTGAGCTAGTTTTTTTTTTTTTTCTAAGTCTATCTTGAAAACTAACAAAATGCCCAGGTTTGCTTTCTTTGTTTAACAATTTCTGTCAATCACACATAATTTTCAGTGATTCATAATAGTACTAGAAACTGAAAATCTTTGCCCATACTCAGCTTGTCAATCGAACCATGCCAAGCTCTGTGGAGCCCATCTGAAATGAATCAGCACTCAGAGATGTGAAGAACACATCTAGAAGACTGTCTCCATCTTTCGCTGCTTTCCTTGGAAACACAGCACAAACTGCAACTTACGAATTGCAGAAAGCACCGTCACTTACAAAAAAGTTGTCAACACAAATCTCTGGCCTTAACCTGGTGGGTTGGTCACTGAAAACTACTCGGTCAGAATCAGTTCTGACTGCAGTGCACTTTCCCGCCAACATAAGGAAAACAAACTCTGTATCCACCCACCAATTTTCCAAGAACTTTAAGGAAATAGTCCCCTTACCATTTCCTTAAAGGGAAATAAGATCTCTTACTTAAGTTCACAAACATTCTGATAAGTTACCTGTGAGATAGACTTTTTTCCTTCCAAAGCGATCTGACAGTTGACCAAAAGAGATGACGCCGACAAACACACCACTGAAGAAAAAGGAGCTGGCGGCACTGACTTTGTAAGATCTACTGGCAATTAAAAACCACTAGAGGAAGGAGAAAAAAAAGAGAGTTTGATCACAGGGGGAAAAAAATGGATGGATTGAGTTAGCTATTAAGAAATAAACATACAGCCAGATTTGGTGGCGCACACTTGTAATCCCATCACTTGGGAGACTGAGGCAGGAGGATCATTGTGAGTTCAAGGACAGCCTGGGCTACTGCCTGAACTCCATGGTGAGACCCTGTATCAAAAACCCAAAAACAAAACAAAAGTATCACAAATGCATGGATGCCGTAACTTCTCCACCACACGTCCCACTATTAAGCTGAATGTGGTACAGCATCCATTTAAACAACATCCAAAGAACCTGGGTAATCAGAAACATCAGAATCCATTGTGATTACATAGCTCTATCCCCATAGGACTCTACACGTCTCATTACAGAAGTGCACACAGCATGTAGAGGTAATTATGTGATTGTTGACTATCCCTCACCCCAAGCCCCTGTGTTTTCTGAAAGGAAGTGTCCCATATCTTTCACTTCCATTTCCCCGATGTCTGTGAATCCTATGGCATATATGAAGCAATGAATGAACTCTCCTTTTGTTCAATAGATTAGTATTTTTAAAATTCTTTGAGTATGTTCCTCGAAAAAATTACACATTAAATCAAACTATCCAGCAATTCCACTTGTGTATATATGTCCCAAAGAATTGAAAGCAGGGGCATAAAAGTGTATTTGAACATGAGTGTTCACAGAAACTTCACTCACAGCAGTCAAGGTGAAAGCATCCAATATCGATCTATCAATGGGTGAATAGATAAATGAAATATGTTGTTTATATATAGAGTGTAGCATCACTCAGCCTGGAAAAGGAATGAAGTTTGGAGTCATGCTACAACCTGGATAACTTTGAAAACACTATGTTAAGTAAAATAAACCAGACACAAGATAAAGATTTCATGATTCCACTTATATGAAGTACCTGCAAGAGTCAACTTCACAGAGACAGAAAGTAAAATAGTGGTTACCAGGGCGAAGTAGGAGGGGGAATAGGAATCATTGTTTAATGGGAATACAGCTTGCATTTAGAAAGAAGGAGAAGTTCTGGAGATGGACAGTTGTGATGGCTGCAAAACAATGTGTGAATGCAATTAATGCTACTGAATTATACACTTAAATGTAACTAAAATGGTAAACTTTAGACCATGAATATTTACAATAAAAATTCCTCAATAGTAATTATCTTCTACTTTTGGGCAACTTATAAAAACAATCACCCACTTCTTCAAGTACTAATATTGTAAACCTTGCCTAGTAATGTGTTAGTGGTGTTTGGTTCCAAGGATAAAAGTGTACCTGTGTCACAGAGGTAACCTCGGAGTACCATGAGACCACTCACCTTTCCTCTACCCTGTACCCTTCCCTACAGCAGTGATGCCAGGTGTCTGAAGAGCCCCTTCTCAACCGCAGTCTGTAAGACAGTACCCTCCGTGGTTGCCCTTCTCTACTCTCTAGACTACTTCTTTCCCAGACTTTGAGAACCAGCCCTATGGCTCAAGAAACACATTTGATTTCTCTCCTTCTCTGATGTTTCCTGTAAGCCTGGACTAAAGGGATTCTACCAAGACAGCTTCTGGGCATTTCTGTGCCACACAAAAAAAGACTAAAGAGTTGAGAAAGAGACAAGAATGATTGCCCCTCACTAATTCTGTACTTATTTCTGAATTTGCCCATTTTTAACAAGGTTAATTAACTGGTTTTCTTAGCCCTTTCTATAGTTGGGATGTTCAGTGTCACCCAAAGACCCAAGTATCAAAGGCTTGGTTACTAGAGTAGTGAACCTGGGAGGCAGCGGGACTTTCGGGAGGGGGGCCTAGCAGGAGGGCTTCAGGTCACTGCAGGAGTTCTGATTCATGCTACAACACAAATGAAGGAGACTAGAACCCTGGCCCTTCCACTTCTCGTTTTGTGTACTGACCAGGAGGTGAGCGGTCCACTTTACCTCCAGCTCCTCCCATCACTGCCATCCAGCACCCACAAGGGATCTAAAGACAAAGGGCTCACCTTATCATGAGTTTTAATTTCTAAAACCATGAGACAAAAACCAACCTTTTGTTTTTATAATTAGCTAAGGTGTTTTGTTATAATGACAAGATGGCTGCCAGCAAAGAAAATTAGTAGTGAGAAGTGGGGCCATTGACCACCTGACAATGTGGAGAAGCCTTGAGCAGGTTTATCAGAGAATTCTGGAAGAGTTTGGAAAAACAGACTGGAAAACACATAGAAAACTGTAAGCAGAGCTTAATGGGCAAGTCTGGTTGGCAGCTCAGAAGACCAGAATGTTGATAGAAATGTGGATAGTAAGGTTATATTAACTCGGTTTCAATGGAAATGAGGATTCTGCTGGGAGTTGGACTAAAGGTTACCTTTATCAGAATGGAAAAAAAAAAAAGCTGCATGTATTTTGTCCATGTCTTGAAGCTTTATGGGAGGCAAAGCTTAAAAGTGATGGATTAGTTATCTGGTGGAGAAAATTTCAAAGCAGCAAAACATTCAAGCTGTGGCATGAACTGAGATGGGGAAGTAAAAAGCTGGAAGGAGCCTGAGTCCCTGAGAACACTGGGTGGGGGGGATGCCTCAGTACTGGTCTTTTTTTGTCAAGTCAGAACTGGCAGGACTTGCAGAAGGGGAAATGTGGCAGGGGGAGGAGAGAAAGGGAGCCAGTCACCTGGGTTTTTAGTGTTAGCCACTCAGTGGGTGGTTGTGACATTTATGGAGATGGAGAAGGTGGAAGGGGTGTCGGGTATACAGCTGGAAATCAAGAGTTCTGTTTAGAGATGCTGAAACAGAGCATGCCTCTAAAACATGCATGTAGATGCCAAGCAGGCATTTGGATATGAGTCGAGCTCATGGGAGAGCTTATAAGAATTTATGAAACTGTCAGCAGAGAAGGCTCGGGACTAAGGCTCAAAACAATTCCATATTCAGAGGCTGAGCAGAAGAGAACCATTGTAGAAAATGTACAAGCAGAACCCAGAGAGAAAGCAAGAAAACAAAGGAAGCAATGCATCACGAAAGCCACAAAAGGGAATCTGACATTGGCAAGAGGGAGAAGTCAAGTAAGATGAGGAAAGAGAAATGATATGTCTACCTAGAAACAAAGTGAACACTTACAAATGCACACTTTAGCTGAGTGAGAATGAAATCCAGATTGGAGAATGTTAAACTGGAGGAAAGTGAGGAACTACAGATAGCAGATGTGTGCAAAATGGTTTCAAGATATTTTGCTAAAGACAGCTAAGAAATGAGATAATATCTGTATAGGTATGTTGGCTCACAGGTTAGTGGTATTTTTCTAGATACACCTCTCACCCATCTCATATGGGTGAGAATGTATGTTGATGATAGCAAATCTGTAGAGAAGGTGTATTTGAAGGAGAAAAGTCCTTGACAGAGTAATACAGTTTGGATCTTAAATGTCCCCCAAAGCTTCATAAGCTAAAGACCTGGCACCCAGTTTGTGGAACTATGAGGAGGTGAGAGAACCTTTTCTCTGTCACATCTCCCACCATGGTATAGTGTCTCACCATAGGCCTGAAATCAACAGGGCCAAATGACCTCTGAGACCATGAGGCAAAATTAATTCTTCCTTCAATATCAGGTAATTTTGTTACAACAACAGAAAGTTGGTCAACACAAAGAGCAAGAAGGAATGGGCTTGAGTATACAAAAGTAGAGAACATAGCCTTTATTAGAAGTAGGGAGACTGGCACTGTACAAGGTGGGGGACAGGATATGGGTGGAGAGGCAGGCAGTGAAGAGATGCCTGATGACACCTAAGCTCCACTTCTATTCTTCATTTAAATACTAAGTAAGGCCACCAATTAGAGAGACTAGAAGTGTAGCAGGAGTTAGAAGTTTAGGGAGGAAGATGGAAAACACAATTCCCTAAGGGTCAGACATGGCATATTCAAGGGAAACCTTACATGATGGTCAGCCTATGTCAAAAGTTCACTGGAGTTCTGTAGCTATTGGTTTCATGAAGAGGAGGTAGAGTTAAAAGTGCTATTGAGTAAGAAAGGTACCAATTGAGAGTACTTGCAAAGAAGTGATTATGACACAAATAGAATATATGCTGGGCATGAAAAAAGACATAAGGAGGGATACTGAACAACTGCCACTATTTTAAAAAATCTCCTCTACAAATTCTTTTCTACATTTCCTATTCTTTCCCTAATTAAAACTTGGTTGATCCCTAAGAAAATAACTTGGTAACCTGAGTCATTTTTTTTTTCTTCTTTTTTTGTCTTTTTGAGACAGGGTCTCACTTTTGCAATTCAGGGTGGCTTCAAGCTCACTTTGTAGCCCAGGCTGGTCTCTAACTTGCAACAATCCTCCTGCCTCAGACTCCTGCTGGGATTATAGGCATGCACTACCACGCCTGGCCTGAGTCATTTTCAACTGCAGGCTGCTTCTCCTTTTTACATATATGAACATGAGAATCTGGGATGGGAGTAGATGACAAAACTTCCAATCATCAGTTCATCTGAAGATCATATTTTCAGACTGTGCAACCCACTACCTGTGGCAGAGATGCTAGCTTGCTTTGAAACACCTAATCTTTCTTTCTTTTTTTTTTTTTTTTTTTTTTTTTGTGGCACTGGGGATTGAACTCGCAACGTCGCGCCTGCCAGACAGGCACTTAAGCCACTGAGCCAAACTCCCAGCCCTAGTTTTTTGAGGCAGGGTCGTACTATGTAGTTCAGGCCAGTCTTGCGCTTGTGTTGTAGCCCAAGCCAGCCTCGAATTCACAAGGCTCCACCTACCTCAGCCTCCCGAGTGCTGGGATTAAAGGCAAGCGCCACCACGCCCGGATAGTCTTTCTTTTTTTAACAATAAAATATTTGGGTAGGGATATGACTACTCAGAATAAATACTCCATGTCCTCATCTCTCTTACAGTCAAGGATGGACAGGTTACTAAGTTCTGGGCAATGAGACATAAACACAAGCATCATGTGACAGCCCTGAGGAACTTGAGAACCAGCTGATTCCTACTGTCCTCTCTTCCTTTACACTGTTTAGAATGCCCATGTGAAAGCTGGAGCTCTACCAGGGTTATGGTGAAAAAGGTCACACAAGGGGGATGATGAATCCAAACTATAATAAATACTATGTAAGGATAAAAAACAGCTCAAAGAGCAAAAGTAATTGGGAAGGGAAAAGGGGGAAAGAGGGAAGGGAAAAGGAAAAGATATAAATCTGTATATATGTATATGTAAGATAACTAAAATGAACACACTACTGAATGTATTCATTATTGAGAAAGAACAATTAATACTCATATGATCAGATCAATTTTACGTGTCTATATCTGCTAATGTAAACAACCATTTTAAAGATAACGATACGCAATATTGCAACCATTGTCAAGTTTCTATCATCCTGTTTTGTAAACCTGCAATGTTACTATTGTGCATTTACTCTAGTCATTTGTTTGTCTCTTTTGCTTTTTGTCTTTGTTATATGTGTCTTTTTTTTCTGTTTAATTAAAAAAAAAAAAGGACTTCCTCCAAGATGGCCACCCAGATGACACCATGACAGGGAGGCTCCCTGAATATACCATCAAAATGCTGGAATATAAACTAATATAATAACAGAGAGAAGGAAAAAAGAGGGAGATGGGTCCTCTGGACCCAAGAAGAATCTAAAACGAGAACTGTAGCCCATGGAAAGAGTAAAAGAATGAAATAAAGGCAGA